>JAYESA010000002.1:5038062-5170562 GCA_036927795.1 Iris macrosiphon | reverse complement strand
TGCACACTAACTAATCTCATACTAACCATGAGCCCAACCCTCAAGCTTTCCTCACTGCACTGCTAACATACCTCAGTCTTGAACCCAGAAACCCCTTTTCATATCACAACTCCATTTCTTCTCATGGATTACTTCTTCTAGTGTTTGCAGGCATCACTACTTCTACTGCCCTTGATACTCCTCGAGTATCAGAGATATCCAGATACCAACCACTCTTGTTCCTCACAACCAAAATACCAGTATTAATAGTACATCTCAGTTAACTTGACAATACTTCCAGCCTGCAGTGATACTACCCTCAATCCCATGTAAACAATGTTTCTCTAACTAAGCCCATTACCTGCTCGAGTCTCCCCTTGCTTCACACTGCCCGTGCACCAATGTCTGTGCATACTTCACTGTACCAATTTCCCCCTTACCTGCATCATGTTGCCTGTGTATTCCTCACAATCCCAAACACACACAGATACAATAACCAGTCATATCCACACTACTTATTAATACACAGTTCATTGCAAGTTATTCCCCTAAACAGGTAACTAAACCTCCCTCTCCCTGTTTCAACTGACACCCTGATACTTGGTGTATCCTCAAATTATTGCTCCAATGTATCAGTGCACATAGTACACTGATACAGCTACTTTGGTGACTCAAGCCAAACCCAGGTACTCCTCACCTTGCTGAACATAGGTTATGCACACAGTCCCTACTTGCAGTCACTTGTTCATTGCACAACCCTCACACACTCACTGATCACACACATATTACTCAATATACAATCATAAGTTTCAGGAATCATCTGAATGTTTCCTATCCCAACTCACTTGAAACAACTGGTACTTCTGCACAGTGAATCACCTTTACAGCTGAACACAAACCTCAAACCAACACACACAAAACTCATAATAGGTGTATAACCATACATACACACACACAAATTAAATAGAAAGATTCAATTACTGATATATATATATATATATATATATATATATATATATATATATATATATATATATAATATAACACACACAACTCACAAGGTCATTTTCTCATACACTTGTAGTGTATAACTTAGGAAATTAGGATACTCATCCCAATAAGGAGTCACAATCCTAATTTCTCTATAATAAACATCTATAGAATCCAAATACATTAAAGTATAATCAAAGTAACTTGCTACAATGAGAATTGAGAAGCAGTTGCACAAAACACACAAAATAGAGCCATGTATCACACGGTATCATACCGTATCGTGATACGTCCTACTCGTGTCCAATTGTGGACACGTAGCTAGTATTCCAAACCTGATCTAAGTCCAATTTTTCTAAGTTAGTCTTATGACACACATACTTGATGTGTCAATCTCATAATTCTCCTAAAATATAAACAAATTACCTTGTAGAAATTATAAAACACAACCAATTTGCCTAGAACTTCTTCCTATAGGTAGCCATATGCCATTGAGGTGTTCCTAAGAGTCAAATGCATGGTTTAGAAGCTACAATGAAGAGAAATTCAGAAATTACCAATTGAGAGATGGATTCTCAATAAAAACTCAAGTGGACACGATCCAGACACGATCTCTCTACCAATGCTCCTCCTTCTTATGCTCCTTGCTTCTTCAAGCTCTAAAGCTCTTCTAATGGTGACAGTAAGATAGAATAAAAGTGAATTGAGAGAGAAATTGATGGAGGAAATGTGGAAAATTGGGGATATAGAATTTGGATCTAAAAAAATGAGAGCAAATGAAGAGAAGAGAGAGAGAGAGAGAGAGAGAGAGAGAGAGAGAGAGGACCTTATAGTGGTCAGCCCCTCTATCCCCCTTCCCAAGCAATGTCTAATGTCTAGGATGCCCCTACTTGTTAGTTATGGATATGATTAGGGAAGGGCTAATTTGAAAAGTCTCTAATTAATTCCAATTAGCCTAATTCTCCTTAATTAATTAGTGGAATGGACTATTGGGCTTGGGTCCAAGTTGGGTTCACTAGTTGTCATAACAATTATAGTTGGGCCTACAAGTGTCAAGTCTAATTAATAGGCTAGACCTCTAACTAAAAATAAATGGTACAAGACTCTAAATAAATATATGTCACTCTAATAAATAATAACTAACACAACCATTAAATAACATTTTAGCACTCTAATATTAATATAGTATTCCCAAAATTAAATTACTAACCAAATTACTAAACTACCCCTAGTTAGAAATATGAGGGTGACACTTGGACTGGTGAGACGACCCTCTGATCTGGAGGCGGAGAAGTAACCGACCTCACTAAAGCTACTCCAGAATATTGTGACCTGGTCTTCGACGACATCCTGAAGATAGATTCAAACAAAGGAATCAATATTGCACAAGATACAATATTATCAAAGAAGGACAACGATATTCAAAGAATAAATATTTAGAATGAAAAACGATAGTAAAATTAATAGATTGGAAGTTTTTTCCTAGTTGTGATTGTGTATTCGCTCTCTCATCCTAGTATCATATATTATATCCTATCGCAGGATCGCAGTAGTATAACTAAGCCGTTGTACTACCACGACATTACACTATTGTGAAGTCAGACCTGCATGGGCCACCAAAAAAATGTGTCACGACCCGCACCCGGTGTAGGGGCACGTGTACGTGGGTACGTCCAGCCTACGTCGCAGCATCGGCGGTAGAACGCTGTCTAGGTCAACATTACTATCTAAATACCTCACACAATATATATTGGTACATGTCAATAATATTTTAACTCCAATTAGAGGACAATATAATGGTTCAATTATAATCGATGCTCAATCACAATATAAGATAAAGAAAGATAAAGGAACGATAATGGAATAGAAGAAGGAGTCACAAAATCATAATATAATACATCCATGACTAATAGTCTAACTACAACACAATCTCAAATAATATATACATGACAATGTCTAAAACTAAAATATATACAAAATAATAATAGAAATCTAAGTCACCTCAGTAGTCGGTACTAATCCTCAGTCGGCTTACCATCTTGTGGTCTATAAAAGGTGGGACATATCACCTCTAACCAATCATCTAAAAAATATATCCAGTCAGGATTGGAGCAAAGTACAACCCAATAGCAGTTTCAATTAATTGATGATGACTATAAACAAAAATAGAGAATGTAATACAAGACAAGAAATAATATAAAAATATGTCATAGTATGGTGGAAAGAAACAAGTAAACTAGAGCAATATAGTATAAATTGATCATGATGAAATAGAATAAAGACAATGAAATAGAATATAGTGAAGAACTTTAACTATACTAAGTGTTTGAAATACTAGTTAGATATGTGATCGGCTTGGATTGAATATTGTCTACTTAAATATTGGATAAACATTGTCTAACTTAAACATTGAACATTGAAAATTGTCTAGATTTTGATCACATATCTAGCTAACACTTTTTCTTTTTTCGACTAGTAAAATGGATCCAACCATGATACGTCACGATGCACGATAGTCAATGAATATTATCTAATATTAAACTTTGTCTAATGATAAACATTGTCTAAACCATACGAGAACATTAGAACAATAAAATAATAAATAATATCTCATGACTGAAGATCCATGTGTATACTAATCTGTGTACCAATATGTTAGGAATTAAGTAATACATTTCTAAATACTTGCATTATAATTATCAAATAATAAAAACTATCAGAGAATGTACTCGCCTCTGGTATAAAGCAATGAATGAGAATCAATGTCCAAAATAGAGTCACAAGGTTCTAAATATGAAATAATAGTGTTAATTGATTAAAAGAAAGAATGTGCATGATTAACCAACTAATGATGATGTCTCTAGGCCATTTATAAGTCATACTAGTCAAACTAGGTGTTTACCTTGATTTTAGGTCCATACCTAGTTTTTAGATGGATTACAAAGATAAACTAGTAATTACTAGGTCATACCTAGGCTTCTAGGTTCCTAACTAGTAAATATTAGCTATACTAGTTAATATTATCAAGTAGCTATATATAATTTATACTATTCTCTAACTTACAGTATACCTTAGTCTATAACAATACCTTACCCAAACTTAACCTATCTAGTTATATCTTGGTATCCTGGATACCTAGCCATAACTTAGTATTAAATACTAAAATACTTAAACTATAGATAATTATCTCTCTTAACTAGTACTAATATCATATGACCCATCATCTCACCTATGAGCCTTAATACTAGCTATTTCAGTCCCATTGACTAATACCTATCTCAACTTCTTCATAATACTCCTCATATCCTTACACATGCCCCAAGTTAGCTCACTGCATCAACCCATCTGCTGTTGCTCCTCACTGAGCACCCACTGACGTATATCTACATCTCAACTGAATGTCAAAGACTTAATTACCAAGTATCAGTAGTACAAGTTACCACTGATACCTTGAGTTTCAGTAAAGAGGTCTTCCCCCTCCCTTCCTAGTCACCACTACAACTGTTGTTCTAACTGCAGTGTTATACACTGCAGTTACTTTCACACCAGTGCAAGTCCCCTTTTTCTCTTGCCTGACCTTACATAGAACACACTTAAAACACATACACTTATATACCCAGGCAAGAACACACATGCAATCTCAAGTGTGCAATAATGCACTGCTCTAAACCCGAGCTCAGATTTCATATACCCTTCTCTGAACACTCAAGTTCAGACATATATATCTAATACCAATATAACACTTGATACTCAAAAGCATCCTCACTAATACTCCCCACCATATGACACTCCAAGACGCACACTAAACTGGCATATCAATAGTTCTTATAAGTAGGTCTGTTACACATACATGTGTGCATCACCCTATATTTATAGCTCAACACTAATTCCTTATACTGACACCCTCTATCCCTACTTTCCCATACTGCACCTTCCTATTACTGCTAACACTAGAATCTTGAACTCACCAACACCCCACTGACTATACATACCCCTCTCCTCACCTCCTTAACACCCTCACTGCTGACTGCTATACAACCCAGGCCACTTTAGGCAACAAGGTTTCCACTTCCACTTCCACCCCCAAATAGGCACTGGCATGTGCAAGCCTGGGCAGTGCACCAATGTACTGTCTGAGATAGCTTGCAGTCACTGCTGCTCGAGCCTGGCCCATTCACTGCTACATTTGAAATTCTTTGCATCTCCCATGAACACTCGTCCAAATCTCCCTATTGTACACCCACAAAGCCTTGCACTCGAGCCCCCCAAACACTCATGTACACCACTCTTCATAATGCACATATGCCTGACTAACCACACACATACATATAACCATTCCCTCATAACACTCAAATATAACAATACACATACCCCTCATAGTATATATATATATATATATATATATATATATATATATATATATATATATATATATGTGTGTGTGTGTGTGTGTGTGTGTGTGTGTGTACAAATCTGAATATTAATACTAAAATAAACAACTAGGCATTCTACAAAACACTTGTGATGCACAATTGAGATACGCTAGGGTACGCACTCCAAACTTCTCCAAACCTAAACCAAAGCCTACCAATATGTTATAATTGATGATTAAAGCCTAAACAAATTATTAGCTAGCTATTTTATGTGTCATGATAAAATATGGCATGTGTGTCACGCGTGTTGAAGGAAAACCCCCAAAATCATCCCGTATCAGTATTACGACACGGCCTACTCGTATCCAATTGTGGACACGTACCTAGTCCCACAATCCAGATCTAAGTCTAATTAGATCTAATTGGTCTCATGACACACTCTTGATATGTCAATCTCGTAATTCTCCCTAATTGGACATAAATTACCATATAACTTTTATAATTCAAGTCATATGGTCACAATTCTTGATCCTATGGGTAGCCCTAAGCCAAGGGATAATTCTTAATGGTTAAATACATGAATTAGAGTCTAAATTAATGGATAGATTCAGAATTTACCTATGGGATATGGATTCCTAATTAAATACTCAATGGACACAATTCTCCTTGTCAATTCTTTCCCCTTCAAGTTCTCCTTGTAATTAAAGCTCCAATGCTTCTTAGATGATAAAATTGAGAGGGAATGTGTGTGAGTTAGGTTGAATTTGGTAGAGGAATAATTCAATTGGGGAAGAACATTGTAGAAGCATGAAATACGCTGGAGAATTGTACGCTTATTATACAGAGCGTCAGAGCTGTCCGCATAAAACAGGGCCTCAGAGCTGTTTGGCGTAAATTAGAGCGTCAGAGCTGCCCGCGTAAAGCAGCACTTCAAGGCTGTTTTGGCATAAAAAGGTTGCTTTACCTTCCAGCGTAAAGTTTAAAATATGTTTGTCTTTAATGCAGCGTAAAGTTATACGAGGAACTCTTCGTATTCCTCGGATGAATTTGTTAGACAAAACAGTGAACCTGACTCCTAACAAAAGTACTGCACGATGATCGAGAGGACGACTGTGATGATGATTTTGCACAGAGACCCAGGTTGTCGTTTAGCGACATATTCTTGATACAAGTCATTTTTACGGATTCAAAGAATACGTTACCGATTCTACATGGGCAGAAATGAGTTTTACGCTCAAGATAAGACGAAATCAGACGCCACGTCAAAAGCTGCTTCTCTTACAGAGCTCGAGGCAAATCTCGGCATTTAATGCACGATATTGAGGCATATCTCTGCATTTAATGCACGAGATTTGGTTCTATTCTTTAAATTTTGTCATGACTGGGAGAGCTAAAACTATGACTAATACGCTCACATCACCATCCTTGCATTTTACGCCAACCAGGCTATTTTCAACTATAGGAGTACGCCGTATGATATCTCCTCGAAATATGCCAACTTTGCTACATTTGTAAAGGTACGGGATAAGGCTATTTTGCCTAGAATACGTTCAAGACCTCAGTCGTGATGGATAAATTGGCTGGAAGAGCTAAAACTGTGACTAATACGCTCACATCACCATCCTTGTATTTTATGCCAACCAGGCTATTTTTAACTATAGGAGTATGCCGTATGCTATCTCCTCGAAATACGCTAACTCAGCTACATTTGCAAAGGTACGTAATAAGTCTATTTAGCCCAGGATATGCTCAAGACCTCAGTCAGGACGAATAATCGGCTATTTTTACGCTGGTTATCCATTATTCATGCACCATCAAGTTTTACGCAGAGTTTGGCTTTTACGCTGACAAGACAGTTATTTGGCTTTTACTCCAACCATCTTTACGCAGGGGCAGTTACCTACATGGCTTGCATGCCATGATCTTCGAGAAGCAGTTATACGCATTACCTTGTAATAGGACACGCGTCATATGCAGATTCAGAAGACCGTGGAAACGTGGGTAGCAGTTGTCATAACCGCTGCGTAAAAGATGCAACTCTCTTCACAGTTTGGCCTTTTACGCCAACCTAGACAGTTATGTCATGGATCTCTATAAATAGAGACCCCTGGTCACAGGATAAAAGGGACCAAAAGGGGACCAAGGATCACACACACACAAACAGAGACCAGAGCGGGCTTAATCAGAGATCAGAGAGAGAGAGAGAGAGCACGGACAGAGAGTGTTGGTTGACAACTTCGGCAACGAGAATTCAATCCCGCTTGTAACCTTTGAAGCTTCTTCTTCTTCTTCTACAACACTTCTTCATCATCGTGTGGTCCAAGGGACAAAGTGATCGACCACAGATCAGACTCCTATAGCAATACTTTCCCAGAATTATTTTATTGTACTTAACATCCTCGTATAGGATTAATTGTACTATTTTTCTTGTTTGTAAACAAAAATATTTCGTATAAGCCTCTTCTTTGTTTATCTTCCAAACAAAAATGGCGACTCTGCTGGGGACGACTTTCTCCTCTGACGAGAAAGCAATTGCTAACACGATGCTGTATCCGTCGGATCAACGAAGAAGACTTTGGTCGTCCAGTTCGACCAATCTGCCTATGAAGATATGCTTCATGCAGGGGGTGGCTCTCATTCCTCCTCTGTCCAGAACAACTGGAAGCTGCGTAAAGTGTGGATGCCTAAGACGTCCTCTACCCTTCCTACAAGCTCTCTCTCACTGATCAACAAGGTTGTGATGACACAGCCTATACGCCCTGTGCATAAAAATATGTCTCCCTCCTGTGACGTGGTAGATAAGACTTCTGGTAATGCCTTAGTGCCAGTCCAGAAGTTTCAGACGTGCACTATGCGTAAAACTTCGTCTCCCGTTTGTAATGTGGCAGACAAGACTTCTGGCAATACCCCAGTGCCAATCCAGAAGTCTCAGATGCGCCATGCGCGTAAACTTTTGTCTCCAGTCTGTGATGTGGCAGACAAAATTCCTGGCAAGGCCTTAGTGCCAATGCGGAAATTTCAAATGCGCCCTGCGTGTAAAAATATATCTCCCGTCTATGATGAGGCAGATGGCCCTTTGATCACATCAAAGGAAAGCAAGTGGCGACTCTTCCAACCTCTAGGCTTTTACGCCCATAAGAGAAAAAAGTTCTCACTCTTCATATTACGCGGACTTTCCCTGTTTTACGTGAACCTGTGCAAAAATCCAAATTATGCCAGGACAGATCTGTCCACGTAAAGAATACTCATTTCATGGGAAGGTATGCTCCTCAGACAGATGATGGATCATATGCTACCCATATGGGTGAACTGCTGTATTCCTATGGCAGAGAAGGGGTTATGATTCCTAATCTACACATTCCCACTGATGTAAAAAGGCAGAATAAGCCTTCTTCTTCTGTTAATCCCCCTGATTTGCATGATTTCTTGATCCAGAAATGCAAAGACAGGGGTCAAAATCAAGATTTAGTGCCCCTAACTACCAAGCGTGGGGAGATCATGTGGAAAGTAGCGTCAACATCTAATATCGTTATGACATATAGGCCACATGAAGAATCTGTCTTTATTGTTCCACCTACTCGCAACGATCAACATCTAATAGTCTTCGGTCGAATGCGGAATAGACCGATTATACAAGAAGATTCTCATGAGTCTGATGTTGGAAAAGTACAAGTCCACAGATATAGCCCACAGTTTTAAAGATTATGCAAAACATGGGTTATGATTTGAAGTTGAAGCAAGGCCTCAATTATGGAAAAGGCAGACGAATGCCGCTGCATGGTGATCCTTACTGTCAACAAACTCGTTTTGGGTTAGGGTATACCGCATCTCTTGCAAACTCCAAACCTCCAGAGTCTGATCTTGTAATACCATAAGCAGGTCTTTCTAAATCAACTTCTGTGGACAAAGGCAAACAAAAAGAAGAAGAATAACCAGACAACGACATGTCTGGGGGTAGTCTCCCTCGACAAAACAGAGCAGCATCCAAAGTTGGGGGTAGAATTCCCTCCGAGTCTGAAGATGATGCAACTATGACCATCTTCCCTGAGGACCGTACGACTCAGGTGTCGGAAGCCCGAAAGCCAAAGGAGACTTTCTCCTTCAAAGATGATGACATCATTAAAATCTTCAATATATTGATGAAGGAAAATAAACTTCGGCTACCCAACGTCAGATACCCTGAAAGGGCTGGCAAGGTTGATCACCCAGAATATTATCTCTTTTATCGGTACATTCATCACCCCACAAAGGCATGCTATGTACTAAAAAGGAAAATCTAGGAGTTGATCGACGCCAAAGTCATCACTTTTTATTTATAAACGAGAAGACGGCCACTGCAAATTGATCTCACTCCAACGTGGCAATTTGCCCCCTCAAGAAGTACCGGATGATGAATCCCTAAAATTTCCCCAGCTGAACAACCTTCAGGTCTATCCCCACTCGGCAAATCACTCCCCAGCGAATTTTTCGGATATGGGTTCACGTCCATATTTCCTCTGAACTGTTGTCCAAATATTTTTTCCCCAACTGAGTTTGCCATATCCAAGTAACCTCTGAGCAAACCTCCCAGGTTGTTGCTATCGAGCAGTTCATGTCCATATTACCTCTGAACTATATCTCTCCACTTTCTCCGGCAGAGTAAAATTATCACCACAAAAATGGTCACTTCCATATTACCTCTTGTAAACCCCCTCGATTTATTCTATAGATAGTCATGTTTGGATTTGAAAAATTTTGGATTTAGCGGTAGATGTCGAGGTTTATAGTGGAGTTAAGTTTGTCTGGTATTTTAATTCATTTAATTAAAACCTTTGGTGCGCCCTATCATTGCTTAATTATTCGGAGCCCAATATCAGTCCATAAATTCTATCGGATTATTGTACTTCTGACTTGACCCGCCAAATTAGGCACTGGACTTTTTCGTCACTTAAAATCATATTTCGTTGTGCTCTAAATTAATTACACAATTTTTTGAAACCGTAATCCATATTTAATTCTGTGTCGGACACCTGTGTCGTTACCCTAAATTTTGAGATACCAACTTAACCCGTTGAGCCGGACCAACTAAAGGGTCCAAGACTGACTCCAAGCCCCCACCATTTTTGACCTCTGCGTCATTTCTGGATTTTGACACCAAATGCCCCCATTTAATTTAAAAGTGCGGGACACTTTAATTCTATTTAAATCTGGGATACCAATTTTGCGTAATCCTATTTTAAATCCTTAATTAATCCTGATGGCCGTAAAATTAAACCCGTGCCAAACCCCCAACACCCCCTCTCCATGCAAATCTTCAACCGCAATTTTCTTCACAATTTTTGCATCATTTTATGTGTTCATGCAATTTCCCGAATTTAAGGGGCTAAGTTACAATTTAGTAATTTTAAGGTGCCCTCACCTCATTGGTTTAAACCCAAATGAAGAAGCCCCCACACATGACCAGTCTAACCATACTCCCCTCTCCTTTGTGAGCACACAATTTTCTTCATGACATATCCAAGGCATCCATTCAAATTTGGAAGCATCCTCACCCCACAATCTACATCACACCTCCCTATAAAACATTACCATCACACTCTTCCCCAAAGGCCGGCCCTAATCCCAACACCTAGAGAAACCCTGACCCCTTTTCTCTCTCCTCCCTCTTCTACATACACAACCGTAGCAATTTTATTTCTTCATTCCTTCTTCCTTTCTTCTTCCTTTCTTCTTCTCCTTCCTGGTGTGTTGCATCTGGCCAACCACTCACCCGAGCTCCAGCCAGCTTTGCTCCTGCCAAGCTGCCCCGGCCAGCGGCCCGACAACTTCGGTCGAGCACTACTCCACCCCTCGGCCGAGATCCCCGAGCCTCACCCGCTCCGGCCGTGCCCGCGGTGCAGACATCCCCCCTCCCCCGCTCCGGCCGTGCCTGCAGTGCAGATATTTCCCCCGCTCCGGCCGTGCCTGCGGTGCAGACATTTCCCCCCTGTCACTACCGTATTTTCTAGAAAAGGGTATTTTGGTCATTTTATAATTAATTAAATATTGTGCATGTTAAATATTTATTTATTGTATTATTTATTTATTATTAGCATATTAGATTTATTTTTGGACTTGTGTTAGTGGACCTAACTAGTTTAGTTTAGACTCATGGACCAACATGTTTTAATTGTTAGAATTGAGCCCAACTAGAAAGCCCATTAATTAGGAGGATGATTAAATTAATTAAACCATTGGACTAGAAGCTTCCCTCCTTAATTAATTTCTTCATGAGAGGCCCCAAGGGGTATTTTAGACTTTACATAGTAGCTTGAGGGAGGGGGCAAGTGAGGCCTATATAAAGGGGATAAAAACTTTCTCTCTCTTCATTTTTTATTCCAAATCTAGATCTAGAATTTTTCTCAACCAAATTTTATCAAATTCCTACCAAATTTCCACCCAATTACTTCCCAAATCACCATTTGAGACTAAAAGAGCAAGGATCTAGAAGGAGGAAGCAAAGATCTACAAAGAGGAGCAAGGATCTACAAGTTGGAGGCCAATTTCACCAATTTTGGAGGTTTTATTGGGAATCCATCTCCCAATAGGTACAATTCAGTTTTTGCCCTTAAAATAGCTTCTAAATCTGAGATTTAATCATGAATAATCAACCCATATATATGTACTACCCATAGGATTTGGTTTTGTGTTCATAGGAGACCTATGAAGAAAATTATGGTACTTTTTGTGTCAATTTTGGGGGAATTCCGAAAATAACTTTTGTTGTGTGTGTCAATTGATCCTATAGATCTATTTGGCATATGTTTATGTGTTTGGGGATAGTGTTGTGTCCACAATTGGGTACGTGTAGGTCGTATCCCAACAATTTGGTGATACGTGTTGTTTTGGGGGTTTTTCCTCCGACACGGGACTTTGTATATGTCGTATTTTGACATGGACACATAGATCTATATTTGACACTTTATTTTGTTCATAAATATTATATGTGATTTGTTTGTGTCCTTCGGGATGAAATTGGATGTGTGGTTGACTCGTGTCGCATGTGTATCCTAGATCTAGTGGGATACGGTGTGATACGCTCCAATTATTATGTGTTTATGTGTAGATCTAATTAATTGTGCTTTAATTCTTGAATTATAATTGTGTATGTATCTATATATATTATATATGTATTATGTATATTTATTATATTGTTTATTGTATCATAGATCTATGTATTATATATGTATTAATAGAATATATATTATGTAGCTTTCTTCTACATGCATTAATATATATGTTATAATATATGTTAGGGATGTAAATATATGTATATGCTTTATATAATATATGTGTATGTTTAATTAAGTAGTTAGATTATTTATAGTTATTATATGATTATTTATATATATATATATATATGTATGTAGATATATATTTATAAGTGGTAGCATATGTATATATAATATAGTAGATATATTTATATGTGGTTATATATATAGTTATATTATATATTGTTATATATTTATATTATTATATGATTATATATATGTATACATATATGTATAGTTATATATACATATTACTATATGTGTGTGTGTATGTTACTATGTGGTATTTTATACAATTTACTATGTATAAGTGTATGTATAGTTATATATAGTTTTATATGTTTATTGTATAAATATATATTATGGGTTATATATATGTATTTAAATATATATTGTATATATATATATATATATATATATATATATATATATATATATGGTGGGTTATATATATGTATATATATATATATATTGTATATATATATATATACATATATTTTCAGCGACAACAGCGAGCCAGAAGTGTCGCAACAGCAGCAACAAATGCAAATAATAGCAGCTTTTCAGCGACAGCAGTCAGCGACAGTTGCAGAAAACTGTCGCTGAAACAACAGTGTATCAGCAGAGTATCAGAAGCTTCAACGACAGTTTTTAGTGACAGTGCAGGAAACTGTCACAAAAACTGCAGTGTATCTTTATACACAGCAGCTTTCTGTGACAGTGGACAGGGTATTTAGCGACAGTTTGGCAGTTTTTAATATATTAGATATTAATATATATAGATATATATGTATATATATATGGTAATTAATATATATATAAATATGTTCCTAATTGCTATTTGTATTATAGTATACTATATATGTATATATTTAGTTGTAGCATATAAATTTATTAGAATAATTAGTATACTTTAGTTATCAATTGTTATGAGTATTTTTTATATATTATATATTTGTAGGTATGTATGTACGTATATATGTATTAATAGTTAGTGTGTAGTTGGTAGTTAGTATTATTCTATTAGTACATACTAGAGTTATATTGGATTGATATATGTAATTATTGATAGGTAGTTAGTATATATATGAGATTTTGGCAATTACCTTGAGATATCAAGGTAAGTATCAAGATATACCAAGGTATGAGTAGTAGGTATTGGCATAAGTAATAGGATAGTTGTAAACTAATTATGGGTTGGTATTAAGGTGACTAAAATAAGGTATATAGAATTATATAAATATTAAATGCATAGTAGTTTATAATTATTGTTGGGTAGTTAGTATAAATAAGATTTTGAATTTACCTTGAGATGCCAAGGTAAGTATCAAGGTATTGGAGGATAATCAAGGTATTAGGTTTGGATATCAAGATAGAGGTTTAGTATTGCGATACCAAGTTGGTTCAAAACCAAGGTATCCATTTAGCATTTGTAATTAGAATTTTATATATATAATATTGTTTGATATGTACATATGTGTTATATTTATCCCATGTTTGCGTATCCTGAGATACGGTATCTTAGTATCCTAAGATGTAGCTTGTATGGCCTAGATTCATAGTGTGTGAGCCCAATATCATTGAGTTAGACTCATGCAACCTAGAAATAGGTAGTTGACCATAATTTGACTATAGTTGACCATAGTTGACTTAGAGTTGACCTAGTTTGACTTTTGACTTAGAAATAGTTTTATGACCTAGAAATTGACTAGTTTAATTTATTTCTCTTCCCCAAAACTTGTATTAATACAATATTTCATATATAGGTCTGTGACACCAGTTCGGACATTATTTTTTATCATTTGCTCTGGACCACAGGCGAGTACATTCTCTGATAGTTTTTATTATTTGATTACCACTATAATTCAAGTATTTAGAAATATTACTTATGATTCTTGACACGATGGTACACGGATTGATATTGTTATTGGATCGTTAGTCATGGGATGTTACCTTGATTATGGAGATGGTATCGGATACTGTCCTTGTTGGTATTGGATAACATTGAATATTGTAGATTAAACATTGGATACATTGGCTAGTGACGTGTCATGATTCGATCCATCATATCAGTCGGGACGGGAGAAATACCAATTAAATATGTGATCAAGAAACTATCGGCTAGTAGTGTAATCATTGGCTACTAACTAACCATGCAATTCACGTATGGTTGAGTTAGCTCCTTAGTGTAATCATTGAATCTCCCAGGCCGATCACATATTTAGTTAGTATCTCAAATCATATAGTTATTGTAGATTCCATTATTCAGTTCATTGATTACCTTGTTCTATTCTGACATTATAGTTCATTCCTTTATTCTTGTACGCATTGATTATATTCTGTTGTTAGTATTACCTATTCTCTCATTGTTCTTGATTATCAGTTATATCCTCATCGTAGATAGCATCTTCTATTCTACTGCTTTATAGTTTTTGTCAATTAATTGAAACTGCTATTGGGTTGTACTTCGCTCCATTCCTGACTGGAAAACATTTTTTCAGAGAATCCGGGAGATTGGTGTCCGACATACTATGGACCTCAGCCTATAGATGGTGCAGACTTGGACCCACTAGTTCTGGAGTGACTGTCGAGAGATTTAGCCGGATTCACTAGTTAGCATAGTTAGTTCTCTTTAGCATGTTGGTACCGGATTTGTTTCCGGCATATATTTGTGTTTGGATATTATTTCTATTTTATGTTGTCATATTTTTTAACTGCTTAGTTATGTTAGACTTCTGTGATATCCTCTCGTGCCATAGAAATGTGATTGAGTATTGTGTTGAATTAAGTTGATTACTCTCTTCTAGGAGTTGAGATATTATTGGAGGTTTATGCTTTATAGTGAGATAATTAGATAGTATAGTTGACCAAGACAGCGTTCTACCGTCGATGCTGCGGCGTAGGCTGGGCGTTGTTTCCGACTTGCATCCCTACACCGGGTGCGGGTCGTGACACCCCCCCCCACCGCTTCGGCCGTGCCCGCGGTGCAAACATCCCCCCCCCCGCAGCTGTCTCCCCCGACCACGGTGCAGCTCCCCCGACCACTGTGCAACCCTCTCCGGCCAGTCCGGTCCATCCCGTCCCGCTGCAACTGTGCTTCATCCTCGCCGGCCCGCAGTGGCTCCGGCCCGTGCAGCCAGCAGCCCCGACGAGCCGTGTCCCGGCGTCGAGTTGCCCCCGACTCCCCGCAGCTCCAGCACAGCGCAGTCCGCCACTCCGGCGAACTCCCAGTCTCACCCACTATTGCAACCTCGTCGTCGAGGTCGACTCCCTCCCCCTCTCTTTGATTATATTCCTGTAGAGGTAACTAGGTTTTTTTTATATATCTTATTGATGTATTGTAGTGTTGATGATGAACATGGATAATAACTTAAGATTAGGGATTAAAGTGGTGTTAGGGTTTAATGGATGTTAGGGTTTATGGTTGCATAAATTAAAATGGATTTAAATGATTCGCATGAAGGTGGGGGATTTGAATTTTAATGAGATATTATGAATATTATGGAAGTGAATGATTTTAGATTTAGTTTAAGGTTTAAATATGGTTTATTGAGTTAGAGGTTGAATGCATCAAGATTTAGAGTATATTACGTTGTTTTTACATGTAAGTTAATTATTCTTGAAGAGCAGGTAATTTATGGTGAAGGGGTGTTGATATCATTAAGATGCTCATTATTTTGAGGACTTGATAACTAGTGACAAAAATCGATTGAGGAATACGAATATGTAATTGTGTACCATACATAGTGAGAAGGGTTGGAATACTTGAGTAATGTTCGTGAGGGTTGATAGACAATGATTATTAGATGAGAGCTGGCTTATAATAAAGAGTTAATTGAAGAGTAGTTCATATGGTAAAGTAGTAATGAAGGTTATAAAGGAAGGCCTAATAATTAAGGAATAATTATTTTTGAAGAAGACATAATTAAACGTGATGCTAATGTCTATAAAGACCAGAAGAGACTGAGGATTGGATCAGGGTTTGATTAACTGAATATCGTAATTGAGGTTGGATTTGATGATATTGTAGAGGGGATTAGTTTGAGTAGAAGTAACGTACTCCGAGTCAACCTGGATCAACCCTCTAGCGTCTTGTCCCTGTGAGTCGTAGCTGAGACTGAGCTTATGTATAGATGTGTGTCGCATCCCTGCTTAACGTAGAATTGATTATTGATTCTGGTTTGTATCTCATCTCTAGGTACTGCGGGACCTGAGGACTTGGACGCGGTACCGGATCCTCGTCATCAGCAGTCGCACACAGGCAAGTGTACCTTGCCACCCTGTATTTCAGTTTACAGATATTTGTTATTCTTATTGTACATTGTGCACGTATTCACGTTGACGTTCGATAGTTCGCGTCCGGATCACAACCGGGTGTTGACGTTCATCGAAACATCTTAGAATAATTGGTTAGATGCATTATAGTACCTCGATGCACGTACCTGAGTACATCGACATCCTAGGACACTCATACACTGTGATCGTGCCAGATTCCTGTATCCTGATACCGACATCATGACCAGAGACTGGGATGACCTTAGGGTCACGTCTGTTGAGTTGTTTCTGTGAGTCGAGACTGTAGTTAGAGGTTCAGGTTCAACGCAAAATCATTAACCACTTGGGAAGGGGAAGACAGTTACTAGACGCTTGGGCTCCTCTGCACGCGCTTATATATATATATATATATATATATATATATATATATATATATATATAGTATTTATGTAGTGATCCTGTATCTAGTGCAGTGGTATCACCCGTGTGACTCTTTGCCCGGAGCTGCGGTATGTCCCGTGTGTTTTCGTGTCCGGAGCTACGATTTTATTTTGGACAGCCCACGCGTCGAACATTGTCTTTAAATTGTGTCTCACTTGTTTGGTTATGATAGATTACCCTGTCGTTGCACTTGTACTATCTGTTTACCTGGCATGTTGTATTTCTGTACCTTGTTACGTCCCTCTGAGGACCTGGTTTCCTGCCAGTTTTGCAGCATAGACGATTACGGAGCATTTGGAGTTGTTGTTGGAGTTGCATGTCTTGCGGGCATGGTACCAGGTACTCACATTATATCTACCGGCATTATGGTTATTTTATATTGTTTATTTCATCTGCTGTTGTAGCCTAGTTTTTATAGACTCATACTTCTTCTCGAGTCTATTCGAGTTAGTGTGTTATTGGACGACCGAATCTAGCACATATAGCTCTTTCTTGTATACTGCTGTATATTATGGATTGAGACATAGAGGTTTACATTTATGGGATATCTAGATGGTGCCCTTTTATATTACGGCTTATAAGTATTCGAGTCAGACCAGAGTCTGGTCGAATGCGTAGCTGGCGTGTCACGTATTCCTGGTCCTACGTATTTTAGGACTGGGACGTGACATATTTTTGTAGTGGCCCATGCAGGTCCGATTTAAATCGTCTTGGTCACCTGACTGTGCCAAGCGAGCCTGCAAATTAGGAATAGATGTTATGATTGTTGAATAGAATCTCAATCCATAATCGATTTTTAAAAACTCTTTGTATGTGATTATTGCCCTTGGACTGCCAATTTGTATTCGTTCAATCTTTGTCGATATCGCTATCCTTGTTTCTCGTCCCCTATTGTTCGGGAAGACGAATACTTGTGACTGATGATTTCCCTCCAGAAGAAGATCGAAGACCAGACGGCAGAAGACAGAATTCGTATACCTTTCTCTGAGAAGATTGTTACCTTATCAGGATAGATTGATGGGTTCTTTGGATTCTAGAACTAGTGTGGAAGGTTGGCAAGAGAGTTGGACCTAGTAGTACCCTACCCGTGCTTGAGGTAGCAGTGATCTTGGAAGTACTAAGAGCCGAAAGGATTGTTGATCATGACCTAGAATAATTTATGGAAATGCATAGCCGATAATGGAAACTAGTGGTTGTATATGATAGCAATACTAGGAACGATGATTATGAGCTAGAGGAGATAAAATGTTAGGGTCTCACTTGGAAGATAATGATCGGATTCTAAAAATTCTAGTATGTGCTTGAGTGACACCATTATTGTACTTGTGACTTAGAGAGATGAATAACGAAAAGAAGAAAATCGAGGAATAAAATTTTAGGAAAAACCTTGAGGAGAAGAGAAATTATACATTAGGCAAGGAAACATTTTCTTTTGAGGATTGGTATTGAAAATAGAACAGGATAATTTATCTTGAGGTTAAAGTCTAGACTATGCATTATCCTAGACATGGATTGGTTGAACCAATACCACGCAATGCTTGATTGCCGTCGTGGTTGTGTCATCCTTAGACCACCGGATTACCCTGAGTTTGAGTTTCTTCAGAGAGCCTGGGAGCATGGTGCCCGTCTACCTTAGAGGCACACATTGCAGAAGGTTAACCAGTGTACCCCCGTATTATATCAGAGTTTGGGGATGTGGTTATAGAGAATCTTTCTGGCCTGCCACTTGACAGAGAGATAGAATTTGATATAGAGTTGACTCCAAGAGTTGAGCCGGTTATGTTTCCGTCTTCAGACTAGCACCGATAGAGTTGGTTGAGTTGAAGGTCCATAGTAGGGGATCTCTTAGACAAGGATTTCAGTCGGGCTACTGTTTCTCTATGGGGAGTACCCATCTTAGTGTACCGAAGAAAGACGGGACGGTACGTAGCATAACGAATACAAGGCGTTAAGGGCTGTAACGATAAAGAACAAGTACCCTATGTCGCACATTGATGATTTATTTGATCAACTAAGTGGCACATATGTATTCTAGAAGATCGATCTCAGATCAAGCTGTCATCAGATCAAGGTACAGAGAGAGGACTTTCCGAAGACGGCTTTTCGGACGTAGTATGGACACTATGAGTTTCTAATCATGACGTTTGGTTTAACCAACGCACCAGCAGTATTTATGAGCATAATGAACAATATTTTCTACCAATACTTAGATAAGTTCGTGGTGGTAATTATCGACGACATATTGGTATGCTCCAAGAGCCAGGAGGAGCACGAGAGACATCTCAGGATCGTGTTGGAGATGCTGAGACAGAAAGGTTGTATGCTAAGCTCAGCAAATATGAGTTATGTTTAGATAGAATAGATAATCTATGTATCAGGACAACTAAGGGTTTATGAGAAGGACTATCAGACGCACGATCTAGAGCTAGCTGCAGTGATAATTATACTAAAGCTATGACGACACTACCTTTATGGAGAGTGTGTTGAGATTTATACAGATCATAAAAGTCTGAAGTATGTCTACACTCAGAAGGAGCTCAACATGAGACAGAGGCACTGGCTAGAGTTGATGACAGATTATGAGATCGAGTTGCAGTACCACCCTGGCAAGGCGAATATAGTGGCAGATGCCTTAAGCAGGAAGCTCATGGCATATTTTTACGACTCATCGCCAGTTGTTAGAGGATTTTCAGGAGATCAGGATCAAGATTGTATTGCCAGGCATAAAATGGATAGAGGGCCAGTCTCGAGGTTCAGTCTACATTAATAGAGAGGATCAAGGCAGCCTTGCCTACAGATACGAGATTTAGACGACTGCGAGAAAGGACAGAGGCCGACATGCTGGACTCAGGATTCATGAAGACAGAACATTGAGGTATAGAGATCGCCTATACATTCCGAGTGGCGAGCTACGCCAAGAGTTGATGACCGAGGCACATATCTTGATTTATTCCATTCATCCCGGGGGTACGAAGATGTACCGAGACTTGAGAGAACATTTCTGGTGGCATGGGATGAAGAGAGAAATTGTAAGATTCGTGGCGAAGTATTTAGTTTGTCAGCAAGTCAAGGCTGAACATCAGAAGACTGCAGGATTATTGCAGCCACTTCCTATTCCTGAGTGGAAGTGGGAACATATTACCATGGACTTCATCACAGGATTTTCGCGGAGCCCTAGCGGGAAGGATGCAGTTTGGGTTGTCGTAGACAGACTCACCAAGTCTGCACATTTTTTGCCCTTCAGAGTTGGGCAATCCACAGAGATACTAGCTGACATGTATATGAGGCAGATAGTACGATTACATGGAGTACCTGTCAGTATCGTATCGGATCGTGATTCCAGATTCACATCACATTTTTGGCAGAGTATGCAGGAGAGCCTAGGAACTCGTCTCAAGTTCAGCACTATATATCATCCACAGACTGATGGTCAGTCAGAGCGCACGATATAGATATTAGAGGATATGTTGAGAGCATGCATGATTAATTTTGGAGGATCTTGGGAGGACCACCTAAACTTGGTAGAATTCTCCTACAATAACAGTTACCAGGCCAGCATACAGATGGCATCTTATGAGGCACTGTACGGCAGAAAATATAGGTCGCCAGTTTGTTGGAGTGACGTGGGAGAGCGTCAGATACTTGGTCCAGAGTTGGTGACACAGACAGTGGAGAAGGTCAAGCAGATTCAGAGCCACCTGCGTGCAGCACAAAACAAACAGAAATACTGGGCAAATGTGCACTGCAGGCTATTGGAGTTCAAGGAGGGTGACCATGTACTTTTGAGGATATCGTCTACTCGTGGTACCATCAGATTCGGAGGCAGAGGCAAGCTGAGTCCGAGGTACATCGGACCTTTTGACATCTTGGAACAAGTTGGCGAAGTGGCTTACCGTCTTGCATTACCTCCATCATTAGAAGGAGTGCATGACGTATTTCACGTATCGCAGCTGAGGAGATATGTCGCAGACCCTAGCCACGTACTTGATCATTCGAAGATTACAGTCGGGCCCAGTCTGTCTTACGTAGAGCAGCCAGTCGAGATCCTCGATCACAGCGAGAAGACTTTGAGAGGGCAGACGATTCGACTGGTCAGGGTGGCATGGAAGCACCATTCACCAGGCGAGTCTACTTGGGAGCGCGAGGATTCTATTCGGCAGCGGTTTCCGTAGTTATTTGAGGACCAAGGTACAAATTTACGTACGAAAGTTGATTACTAGTTGTTTTTAAAATTCTTTTAGATATTATCGTGCATTACTTTTAAATTTCGGGGACAAAATTTTTCTAAGTTGGAAAGAATGTAAACCCCCTCGATTTATTTTATAGATAGTCAAGTTTGGATTTCGAAAATTTTGGATTTAGCAGCAGATGTCGAGGTTTAGAGTGGAGTTAAGTTTGTCTGGTATTTTAATTCATTTAATTAAAACCCTTGGCGCGCCCTATCATTGCTTAATTATTCGGAGCCCAATATCAGCCCATAAATTCTATCGGATTATTGTACTTCTGACTTGACCCGCCAAATTAGGCACTGGACTTTTCCGTCACTTAAAATCATATTTCATTGTGTTCTAAATTAATTGCACAATTTTCCGAAACCGTAATCCCTATTTAATTCCGTGTCGGACACCTGTGTCGTTACCCTAAATTTTGAGATACCAACTTAACCCGTTGAGCCGGACCAACAAAAGGGTCCAAGACTGACTCCAAGCCCCCACCATTTTTGACCTCTGCGTCATTTCCGGATTTTGACCCCAAGTGCCCCCATTTAATTTAAAATCGCGGGACACTTTAATTCTATTTAAATCGGGGATACCAATTTTGTGTAATCCTATTTTAAATCCTTAATTAATCCCGATGGCCATAAAATTAAACCCGTGCCAAACCCCCAATATCCCCTCGCCATGCAAATCTTCAACCGTAATTTTCTCCATAATTTTTGCGTCATTTTATGTGTTCGTGCAATTTTCCGAATTTAAGGGGCTAAGTTGCAATTTAGTGATTTTAAGGTGCCCTCACCTCATTGGTTTAAACCCAAATGAAGAAGCCCCCACCCATGACCGGTCTAACTACACTCCCCTCTCCTTTGTGAGCACACAATTTTCTTCATGACATATCCAAGCCATCCATTCAAATTTGGAAGCATCCTCATCCCACAATCTACATCACACCTCCCTATAAAACATCACCATCACACTCTTCACCTAAGGCCGGCCCTAATCCCAACACCTAGATAAACCCCCACCCCTTTTCTCTCTCCTCCCTCTTCTACATACACAACCGTAGCAATTTTATTTCTTCATTCCTTCTTCCTTTCTTCTTCTCCTTCCTGGTATGTTGCATCTGGCCAACCACCCACCCGAGCTCCGGCCAGCTTTGCTCTGGCCAAGCTGCCCCGGCAAGCGGCCCGACAGCTCCGGCCGAGCACTACTCCACCCCTCGACCGAGATCCCCGAGCCTCACCCGCTCCGGCCGTGCCCGCGGTGTAGACATTTCCCCCCGCTCCGGTCGTGCCCTCGGTGCAGACAGTTCCCCCGCTCCGGTAGTGCCCGCGGTGCAGACATTCCCCCCCTCCCGCTCCGGCCATGCCCGCGGTGCAAACATTCCCCCCTCCCCCCTACAGATGTCTCCCCCGACCACGGTGCATCTCCCCCGACCACTGTGCAGCTCCCCTGACCGACGGTGTAGCTCCCCTGACCGACGGTGCAGCTGCCCCGACCACGGTGCAGCTCCCCCGACCACTGTGCAGCCCACTCCGGCCAGTCCGGTCCAGCCCGTCCCGCTGCAAGTGTGCTTCATCCCCGCCGTCCCGCAGCGGCTCCGGCCCGTGCAGCCAGCAGCCCCGACGAGCCGTGTCCCGGCGTCGAGTTGCCCCCGACTCCCTGCAGCTCCAGCACAGCACAGTCCGCCACTCCGGCGAGCTCCCAGTCTCACCCACTACCACCATTGCAACCTCGTCGTCGAGGTTGACTCCCTCCCCCTCTCTTTGATTATATTCCTGTAGAGGTAACTAGGTTTTTGTTATATATCTTGTTGATGTATTGTAGTATTGATGATGAACATGGATAATAACTTGAGATTAGGGATTAAAGTAGTGTTAGGGTTTAATGGAGGTTAGGGTTTATGGTTGCATAAATTAAAATGGATTTAAATGATTCGCATGAAGGTTGGGGATTTGAATTTTAATAAGATATTATGAATATTATGGAAGTGAATGATTTTAGATTTAGTTTAAGGTTTAAATATGGTTTGTTGAGTTAGAGGTTGATTGCATCAAGATTTAAAGTATATTACGTTGTTTTTACATGTAAGTTAATTATCCTTGAAGAGCAGGTAATTTATGGTGAAGGGGTGGTGATATCATTAAGATGCTCATTATTTTGAGGACTTGATAACTAGTGACGAAAACCGATTGAGGAATACGAATATGTAATTGTGTACCATACATAGTGAGAAGGGTTGGAATACTTGAGTAATGTTCGTGAGGGTTGATAGACAATGATTATTTGATGAGAGCGGGCTTATAATAAAGAGTTAATTAAAGAGTAGTTCATATGGTAAAGTGGTAATGAAGGTTATAAAGGAAGGCCTAATAATTAAGGAATAATTATTTTTGAAGAAGACATAATTAAACGTGATGCTAATGTCTATAAAGACCAGAAGAGACTGAGGATTGGATCAGGGTTTGATTAAATGAATATCGTGATTGAGTTTGGGTTTGATGATATTGTACAAGGGATTAGTTTGAGTAGAAGTAACGTACTCCGAGTCAACCTGGATCAACCCTCTAGCGTCTTGTCCCTGTGAGTCGTAGCTGAGACTGAGCTTATGTATAGATGTGTGTCGCATCCCTGCTTGACATAGAATAGATTATTGATTCTGGTTTGTATCTCATCTCTAGGTACTGCGGGACCTGAGGACTTGGACACGGTACCGGATCCTCGTCGTCAGCAGCCGCACACAGGCAAGTGTACCTTGCCACCATGTATTTCAGTTTACAGATATTTGTTATTCTTATTGTACATTGTGCACGTATTCATGTTGACGTTCGATACTTCACGTCCGGATCACAACCGGGTGTTGACGTTCGTCGAAACGTCTTAGAATAATTGGTTAGATGTATTATAGTACCTCGATGCACGTACCTGAGTACATCGACACCCCAGGACACACTCATACACTGTGATCGTGCTAGATTCCTGTATCCTGATACCGACATCATGACCAGAGACTGGGACGACCTTAGGGTCGCGTCTGTTGAGTTATTTTTGTGAGTCGAGACTGTAGTTAGAGGTTCAGGTTCAATGCACAATCGTTGACCGCTTGGGAAGGGGAAGACAGTTACTAGACGCTTGGGCTCCTCTGCACGCGCTTATATATATATGTAGTATCTATGTAGTGATCCTGTATCTAGTGTAGTGGTATCACCCGTGTGACTCTTTGCCCAGAGCTGCGGTACGTCCCGTGTGTTTTCGTGTCCGGAGCTACAATTTTATTTTGGACAGCCCACGCGTCGAACATTGTCTTTAAATTGTGTCTCACTTGTTTGGTTATGATAGATTACCCTGTCGTTGCACTTGTACTATCTATTTACCTGGCATGTTGTATTTCTGTACCTTGTTACGTCCCTCTGAGGACATGGTTTCCTGTCAGTTTTGCAGCATAGACGATTACGGAACATTTGGAGTTGTTGTTGGAGTTGCATGTCTTGCGGGCATGGTACCAGGTACTCACATTATATCTACTGGCATTATGATTATTTTATATTGTTTATTTCATCTGCTGTTGTAGCCTAGTTTTTATAGACTCATACTTCTTCTCGAGTCTATTCGAGTTAGTGTGTTATTGGGCGACCGACTCTAGCACATATAGCTTTTCTTGTATACTGCTGTACATTATGGATTAAGACATAGAGGTTTATATTTATGGGATATCTAGATAGTGCCCTTTTATATTACAGCTTATACGTTTTCGAGTCAGACCAGAGTCTGGTCGAATGCGTAGCTGGCGTGTCACGTATTCCTGGTCCTACGTATTTTGGGACTGGGGCGTGACACCTCTGTCCTATTTTTCTTTATTCCCATAGAGTCATATCTTACCACGTCCACATTTCCTCTGAGTAAGATATTTTCAGAACTTTTTGCCTATGAGTAAAGTTCTGCTATTCGACTTTCTACTATCACGTTCGCATAACCCCTGGTAGTGCTAGTCATTCTAGATTATTATCCGTACTTAAGGTACGCCATGGGTAATAAGTCCACAACCCAGAGGTACAAATCAACTCTTGGTTCTCCATCCCCAGCAAGTGCCTATGTGCAATATTTTCTCTTTCGTTACAAACCATCATCCGTATCCAAAAGTCCCGGATACGCAATGGATGATGAATCCCTAAAATCTTCCCAGCGGAGCAATCCTTAGGTCTACTCACACACTCACGCAGTGACTATTCAAACCAATCTTGTTAGACGCTAGCCATGCTCATATTGCCTCTAAGCTATCATCCCTAAAATCTCCCCAGCGGAACGATCCTTTGGTCTATCTTCATATTCGGATGGACCACACTCAACAAATCACTCTCCAGTAAATTTTTTGGACATTAGTTTACGTTTGTATTACCTCTGAACTGCTGTCATAATATTTCTCTCAGGATGAGTTTGTCATGTCCATATTACCTCTGAACAAACCTTTCGAGTTTCGGCTATCGATTATCATGTCCATATTACCTCTGATATCGGTTGTAATCTCAACTTAGCACCCGTACTTAACTCTAAGTACGCCGGTGGTGTTAGTTCCACAAAAACTGTCACGTCCATATTACCTCTGGCAGGGCTTGTCTTAAACTTATTACTTGCACTCTCGTGCACAAGAAGTAATAGGTCCACCAAAACCCCCCCGTGGGATGCCCGCAATGGAAACGAATAGTTCATGTCCATATTACCTCTGAACTACGTCTCTCTACTTTCCCTAGCAGGATGTCTTTACTACCCACAAAACATATCACGTCCATATTTCCTCCGATAGGGCTTGTTTCGAACTTATTATTTGCACTCAACATGCGCAACAAATAATAGGTCCACCAAAAATCCCCCAGTGGGATGTCCTCAAGAACACGGTATTATACTACGTCCATATTACCTCTGGTACGATATTCGAAGTTCACACAAACAATCGTAAAGAAATGGAGGGCCCTTATGTGATTGAAACAACATTATCAAATGGCGCTTACAAACTAGCCAAGCCTAACGGAGATTTGATAATAACTCCTATCATCGGCAAATTCCTGAAGAAGTACTATGCTTGATCTTCTTTGCTAAACGGAGTATGGTGAAGATTCCATTCTGACGATACTACTTACAAATGTTAGCTGTATCATATTCTATCAGGTTCATATGACCTCTGAATAGTTTTGCTTAACTAATTTATAAATCTATCATGTTCATATTACCTCTGATAGTGTTTTATATACAAATTTAGTTGGATTATATTCTATCAGGTTTATATTACCTCTGAATAGATTTACATTCAGCCAAGCCTTACCAAAAGTATATCATGTTCATATTACTTCTGATATCACTTTCATCTTAGCCTATTATTTATACTCTAAAAGTGATGGGTCCACAAAGTCAGAAAGTGTATCTTTATTATCTCTGAGAAAATAAGGAGCAAAAAAGTAAAAAGTACATCATTGGGGAGAAGCAGTTAAATCGCGGATCTGTTGCGCAATAGCAGTCATCCTCTCATTCTTGGAGTTTAAAATGTTGGTGCGAGCCTGTTCCAGCCTTACTTCATCATTGCTCAAGGGAGATAGTTCGGACAGAGAATCAATAAAACTTGCGTGGATGATACCCACATGTGTCAAATTCTGTTGAGCCGTCTTCACTTGGCCCTCCAATACATCACGAACTAGCGATGCCTTGAAAAGCCTATCCCGGGTTTGATCAAGTTCAGCTTCCAATTCTTGAACCCTCACTTCATATCCCTCACATTCGGTACGGCACTGGGCTAGCTGAGAAATACTTTCCACGAATACTGCTTGCTCTTTCTCCATCTCTCGTTGATGTTCCTGGATGGATTTGTTTAAAGTTTCTATCTTCTGAGAAAAATCTGCAGTTAGTGAGTGGTACTCAGCCTGAACCAAGTTATTGATCCTGCCTCGGGATAGTTGCAAATACTCGTTAATGGTTTGTTCTAAACCATTAATCATTTGCTCTAGCGCATCAGCTCTTTCAGTGTCATTGAAATATCTAATCTGCGCTATAATGAGATTGGAGGACATCTTCAGAGCATCAAAGCCTAGATTTTTCTCCAGCACCATGGATATCAATTCTTTCAAAGTGAGGTAGAATATGCTAGTATGTTGTTCAACTAGCATAGCAAAGCTTGAATGGACGTTGGGAGTGGCCTCAACATCAGTAAATCTCCCTTCTGGAATAACTGCAGAGGATGTTGCCACAGTCGTTGCTTCAACAGATGGCGCAACAAAAAAAAAGACACCAACAACAGTTGAAGTTGCTGGCACGCTCGGCGAAGAAGGTACAGTCGAGATGGTGGGTTCATTCACCTTCGATATTATTTGAACTACTGCTGGCGGGATTGTATCTGAGAATGTTGCGGATGAAAGATAAACGGCTTCAAGGTATGCTTCTTCGACAGTGGTCACCGCCGTTTCATCAGCTGGATCCGCAACAAAATCAGAGGTCATTTCAGCTCTGCCCTCCTCAGAGAAGTCTTCGCCTGAAAATAAGATAAGAGAAAGTTAATTTACCCATGGCCGACGGTATGTATAGTGTGTCTGCAGCCTGTATAGCTAAATCATTTCTTAATGATGCTAAATAAGCTGTCATACTTGGAGAAGAGGGTACGCCAACTGACGCTTGAGGTTCGTCATCCCAGTCATCACCCAAATCTACTCGAGGTTCATCGGGTGGAATCTCGCTTGAAATACTTACAGATGAAGGAGGGGCTAGCCCCATTATTTGTCTGGGTAAAGGTATAGTGATCATTATTGAGCTCGGCCTCAAAGACGACATAGAAGCATCACTAGTAACGGTGGTAGCGGTAGCAGTCACGACCAAAGAATCTCCAACACTTTTAGCTGGGACTATGGAGGCTCCTTCCTTAAAAGAAAAAGGACCCCTAATCAAAGAATCATCCCCAACAGGGAAAATAATAGGCTCACTCCTGGAAGAGGCCCCCTTGGTGGAAGTCTTTTTAGGACCTCTGGTAGTCTGCTTCTTCTTGCGAGGAGAAGGCTCTTTCAGGGTGGAAGCCTTTCATTTATGGGAAATAATGAGAGGCTCTGCTGGCGGAGCTATTACGCCTCTCGGTAAAATCAACAAATAATCATCTGCACCGGTGGTTTCATCACCTTCATCAGAGGAGACAAATGATATCTTCTCTCTTCCAGTGGACTTACGGGAGGGCATTCTGAAACTTCTATGTACATCAAAATCATGATGGAAGGTATTGATGGACGCATAAAACTGTGCGTATGAATGAAGAATGCGCAGCTCTATGGAGAGAGAGGTCGTGGGAACATCAAAGGTTGCTCTAGTACAACCCATGATGAAATACCGCCATCCTCTAGCTCCATCAATAAGTCCACCTTTGAACTTGAAGCTGGTGATGGGATTCCCCACGTGCAACTGATCATATCCAAATTGTCTGGCGAAATGGCTAGGCAGATAAGGCTCCAAGTAGTAGTGGTCCTCACTTCTGTACAGTAGGTGGGAAGGTCTAATACAGACCAACCAATAGAAGGCTTCAGGAGAAAGAATAGTCTTCCCCTAACCTGCATCCTGAAGTTTAGTCCCCTGTTGATTGATATGTACGGGGGGACAATACAGAAGAATTTCCAACTATGGGCAAAATTTAGTGTCAGTCGACAATCTATGACGCTAGCCACATTCCAAGAAGAACTCCTGTAATTCAACATGAAATTATTGCCCGAACCACTGGCAGATCCGGGAGATATCACTCTGGTGTTGTGAAGGATTAACTATCCTATCATATATAAGAATGGCAATTCTACTCTGGGATATCCTTCACGCTGTGCAGTATCGGCCAGCAGCCCATCAGTAATAGCCCTCAGGCCAGCTTGTATCCTGCATACCATAGCAGGAAGTAGGCCCAATCTTGCCCCCAAACACTAAATGCACTGCGGGCCATAAGGTGTTGCGATGAATGTGATCCGCGGACGCGATGCCGGGCACCACCCATCGACGTAGCCAAATAGAGAGAAAGCCAGCCAGTTGAGCTTCCCTTGACAGAGGCTTTCGGCAATGCCTCATATAGCTGTAGGCTTTGGTTCCTGCAGGATAACCCCCTATCTCTTCATTGAGAACACAATCTGGAGCCCCTGCATCTTCGATGAGATCATCGATTGTGTTGGCATTAAGCATGCTCAGAAGGTTCAAAGGTTTGTCCTTGCTATCTACAACCTTGTCCTGCTTGGCATTTCTAGCCTGATGGAAGAAGAGATAGGATACCCATTTTTTAATATGGGCTAAATCAGAGGGCTCACTGTAGAAGGTGGTGCATGCAAGATAGTGGCTCATCAGCTCTTGGTACACTGCCACTGCCCGAGGGTTGGTATCCTGCAGCTCCCTATTTGTGGGAACGTACTCTTCATAGGGAGTGTCTCCCATTGGCAGCTTTGAGATGTCTGCCATCTCATGAAGTGCCAGGCCCAACTCACCTATCGGAGTGGCGAAATTCCTGGTGAACGAGTTATACCGCTCCATCAAAGCTAAGAACAAGTTGGGGTTGATAGGCAGCCCAACACTAGTAGCACTCACAGCCTCAAATAAGTTAATACTTTCCAGCTCCGTCTGAAAGTGCTTCAGGGCCCATGCAGTCAAACTGGCCCATCGAAGATTGTGGGGGCTAAGCCATCCACTGGTGTGAGGGTTAACCTTGGGGTATACTCCTCCCTGCCCTATAAAGTCATTGCAGAAAGTTGCTATCTGAAGTGGCTGGATCAGTGAAGAGTCTTCACTAGGGACGTTGCCCGGTAGTAAGCCTCTGAAGGGCATGACAGGGCCTAAAGGACTGCTCACAAAGGATCCTTGGCTTAATCCTTTCTTATAAAAGATCTTTCCTGGCTGGCCATGAAGATCAGGAGTCAGAGTCCATGCCATCCTTCTGGGATGCGTGGCATGGAAGAATGCAAAAATAGGGTAATCTCTGGGCATCTTTGGTAGATACATGATAGTGCCCTCAGCAGAAAATACCCAATCTTCCTTCTTGGACTTGGTCTGGGATTTCTTATCAATAACATCCCTAAATAAGAAAGTTGATTTCTTATACTCGGTCCCATCTATGTACGTCAAGGGTTCCCCACTGATCATACTCAGCAACATTCTTTCTCCTTGGGCCGAGATCAGAGTTCCCCTTTCTTGAGGATACTCGTTTCCAGAGATGGGAAAAGTCACATGGGACAAGTCCTCCAAGTAGTTGAAATTCAACATTCCAGCAGCAGAGCCCATTACTTCAGCCAGAGGGGGATCTGTAGGTCCACTGCAAAAAGCAGGAGAATAAGTAAGTTTTTTGCTGGAATTTACTTTCAGCGCGTAAAATGTAAAGTGCTACACTCTTGTCATAAACGCCAAAACCTAACAGTCTGAGTTTTTATGCCAGACTGCCAAAATTTGAGTTTTACGCTGGAATCTACATCCAGTGCGTAAAATACAAGGTTTGCAGTATACGCCAAAATTTGACAGTCTGAGTTTTTACGCCAGACTACAAAAATATGGAGTTTTACGCTGACACATTAAGAATGTGGGCGTATTTGCGCATACACGTATAACGTGTGTGAAAGGTTTTATTCTTCCCGAAGTCTTTACCTGTGATGCCCGGTGCACAGCTAGACGGCGGAGCACTTCGTTCAGAACGAGGCTCGCTTGGCCTAGTAGGAGTCGCTCGTACTTGAGCAGTGGAGCGAGATGATGAAGCGACTTTCTTTTCCTTAGCGACGTAGGTCTATTTTGGTGCCATGGAAAATCTGAGAGTTTTCAGAAAGAGACGAAGAGTTCTCAGAGAAAGATGAAGGGTTTTTCTCTCTCATGACCTAGGCCTATTTATAGAGTTCAAGTGACTCTCCGAATCCTTAACCAAATCCGATTTTTAATAGTCGATTATTATTTGGGACCATATCAGCCTATCATTTGAAAAGGAAGACGGATAGTCATGCTGTATAACGGATCCCTGATTTCACGCTCAGATTTTATGCTGAGAAGCTACAGATCTATGATTTTATGCTCAGAAGCTACAGGTCTACGATTTTATGTTCAGAAGCTACATAATTTGACCATTTTATGCATCATTCAAAGTATTTCAAATTACGAGGAATTTGAAAACTTTGAAGGGGGTCTTGTAGAAGCATGAAATATGCTAGGAAATTGTACGCTTATTATACAGAGCGTCAGAGCTGTCCGCATAAAACAGGGCCTCAGAGCTGTTTGGTGTAAAGTAGAGCGTCAGAGCTGTCCGCGTAAAGCAGCGCTTCAAGACTGTTTTGGAGTAAAAAGGTTACTTTACCTTCCAGCGTAAAGTTTAAAATATGTTTGTCTTTAATGCAGCGTAAAGTTGTACGAGGAACTCTTCGTATTCCTCGGATGAATTTGTCAGACAAAATAGTGAACCTGACTCCTGACAAAAGTACTGCACGATGATCGAGAGGACGACTATGATGATAATTTTGTATAGAGACCCAGGTTGTCGTTTAGCGACATATTCTTGATACAAGTCATTTTTATGCATTCAAAGAATATGCTGTCGATTCTACATGGGCAGAAATAAGTTTTACGCTCAAGATAAGACGAAATCAGATGCCACGTCAAAAGCTGCTTCTCTTACAGAGCTCGAGGCAAATCTCGGCATTTAATGCACAAGATTGAGGCATATCTCTGCATTTAATGCACGAGATTTAGTTTTATTCTTTAAATTTTGTCATGACTGGGAGAGCTAAAACTGTGACTAATACGCTCACATCACCATCCTTGCATTTTACGCCAACCAGGCTATTTTCAACTATAGGAGTACGTTGTATGCTATCTCCTTGAAATACGCCAACTCGACTATATTTGCAAAGGTACATAATAAGGCTATTTTCCCCAGAATACGTTTAAGACCTCAGTCGTGATGGATAAATTGATTGGGAGAGCTAAAACTGTGACTAATACACTCACATCACCATCCTTGCATTTTACGCCAACCAGGCTATTTTCAACTATAGGAGTACGCCGTATGCTATCTCCTCGAAATACGCCAACTCGGCTACATTTTCAAAGGTACGTGATAAGGCTATTTAGCCCAGGATATGCTCAAGATCTCAGTCAGGACGGATAATCGGCTATTTTTACGCTGGTTATCCATTATTCATGCACCATCAAGTTTTACGCAGAGTTTGGCTTTTACGCTGACAAGACAGTTATTTGGCTTTTACGCCAACCATCTTTACGCAAGGACAGTTACCTACGTGTCTTGCATGCCATGATCTTCGAGAAGCAGTTATACGCATTACCTTGTAATGGGACACGCGTCATACGCAGATTCAGAAGACCGTGGGAACGTGGGTAGCAGTTGTCATAACCGCTGCGTAAAAGATGCAACTCTCTTCACAGTTTGGCCTTTTACGCCAACCTAGACAGTTATGTCATGGATATCTATAAATAGAGACCCTTGGTCACAAGGTAAAAGGGACCAAAAGGGGACCAAGGAACACACACACACACACACACAGACCAGAGCGGGCTTAATCAGAGATCAGAGAGAGAGAGAGAGAGCACAGACAGAGAGTGTTGGTTGACAACTTCGGCAACGAGAATTCAATCCCACTTGCAACCTTTGAAGCTTCTTCTTCTTCTTCTACAGCACTTCTTTATCATCATGTGGTCCAAGGGACAAAGTGATCGACCGCAGATCAGACTCCTATAGCAATACTTTCCCAGAATTATTTTATTGTACTTAACATCCTCGTATAGGATTAATTGTACTCTTTTTCTTGTTTATAAACAAAAAGGTTTCGTATAAGCCTCTTCTTTGTTTATCTTCCAAACAAACATAATTGGGGATTTAGAATGAGTAAATTATGGAGAGGAGAGAGAGAGAGAATTCTCCCTACTTATGTGGCCATCCCCCCTTTGCTTCTCCTTCAAGCATTATGTAATGTCTATAATATCCCTTGAGGGTTGTCATGAAGAAATTAGTTAGGGAGGAAGCTTCTCTTCCTAATGAAGGCTAGGTCCAAACACTAATATAATGAGAATGTTTAACTAGTTGGGTCTAAATGAATAATTATAACTAATTGGATAAGTTATCATGTCAAGTTGGTTAGGTCCACTAGAGACATATCTAATCAAATATTATAATCTACCAACCAATAATAATATTAGGCACACACACACATACACACACACACACACACACACACACACACACGCACACACATATATATATATATATATATATATATATATATATATATATATATATATAAAACATGCATTATATTAAATAAATAACAAAATTTTATAATACATTATTTATATTTATATAAGATGACAAAATTATTCCTATTTTAGAAATGTGGTACTTACACACCAAGACTCGTTTGAAAAATTTATAAGGCAGTATGTGACTCAAGTATTCTTTGACGCATTATGTTCGAACAACTGGGAACAAACTCTCGAGTAGAACAGATATTTTGTTGGATAAAAATTCGAAAAGTGTAAGACGGACAATTGTTGATGCAAAGAGTTGGATAGCGTCTAGGTGCGCACACATGCGCAAAGGATCGATGCAAATCCAGGAGTAACAAGCGTAGTCTGTGGATTTGTAAACGTAAGAAAATTGTTGGACGAGCAGAGGGACTCATTTGAGAATAAAAGATTTGGAAATTATTTGTGTCACATAAAACTTTGAGGACTTGATCGTTGTGCGTGTGACTTTGATCCGTAACTAGGTTACGCGATCGGTATATAACCAAGGCGGATAGTTGTAAGATGTTACAACGAGCGTAGGCAAGTTTCATACATAGACGAACGTGGCATATCGAAATAGAGATAGTTGGAATGAACTTATCACATGAAATTGTGCGCAAGTCGTGGGACTGTGCGTCATGAAGAAAATGCATAAAAAATGACATAGCGATAGGAAGGATCGAAACGGGAGTAAGGATCATAAGGGATAGACATTTGAGGAAACTCGACGGGACTTGACGTCGGGATGATTTAAAAATTTTCTCAAGCAGAAATAGATTGCACAGGAAACTTAAGCGGGATAAAGGATACAAAACGGAGTAATATTTACGATTCAGAAAGTTGTGAGTAACGATACGAGAAATCGTATCGATCGATCAATCAGAATTTACTTGATGGAGTCAGGACAGAATGATAGAGTTAGCGGGATAAGCTAGCAGGATTGGCAATTCAATTGAGGATGGTTTCACCGAGTATAAATTATCTCAGATATCGATTAAAGGGTAAATAAACTCAGACCCTAGACAGATAGATATTTCCTTGGTTAGCGGATATATTGGCAGGTAGTGCATGCATTTCAGACTTTGAAATATATTCTCAAATTTGGGTAGAATCCCATAGAATTTGTCTTTATTTGGCTTCAGAATAAAATATAGCATGGTTCTTAGTAACTGTCCATTGTTGATGATCCACAATTATCGAGCGTAGCTTCGAGACAGATGACCCTAGAGACTTAACCGCCAAATCAAAATAATCGTTGGAGACCCATAGAATGACCCGGAAGTTGACGCATAAGAGATTTACGTCGAGGATAAATATAGAGTGGTGCCTTTGAGCATCGTCGATTTTATAGCAAGAACCGAATGATAGTTAGCGTTGGTTATCAATTCGATCAATGCTAAGCGATTTATGTTGGGAATGTGTGATAGCATATCAAAGTACTTTAAGAAATGAGATAAACGGGAATGGTCGGTTTAAGTTTGTCCATTACATCGGGAAGATTTAGAACATTGTCTGGGTAAGTCACCTAGCGGGGGTGAACCTCGACGTTGATGCATCGGCAGTTCGAAAAGATGACCGTAAAAATAGATGATTCGAACGATAGTGTGTTTGAGGCAGAGAGTGTTTGCATATGTTGCACTCAGTCTGTATCAAGCAAGTTTCAAAAATAGTTGGACAAGAGGTGGCTAACAGTTGGACAAAAAATGTGTTGCAAAAAACTTATTGTGATCGGATGCGAAATGGGCTTGATGCAAACGCATTCGCGGGATTCTTGATGTGAAAATTTTGGGGAACGAGGAAGTATTGCGGAGTCTCATTGCGTTCGAATTACGCAACGACTCGATACAATGCGTGAGTTAGAATTTTTTGTTTGAAATATATAAAAATGGTAGGCGATTGAGAATCAAGTTGAGCGCAGGGAATTATGGCAAGAAATCAGGTGTTCAGAAATAGTGCGTATGCAAATGAACTATGGTGATGGACGCTAAGGTCAGTTCGGTCGGAGGTAATGAAATAATTGATATTTTGGGAACAAAATCGCACCCACAACTTGTTCGACTTTGCTATCACTAAACTTGGCTGGATGCATATATTTTGCAGATGCCTAAAATATGTGTACGAATCCAAACTAAAGGATATGCTGAACTCAAATGGAGCTATAGGAAAGCAATATGGAGTTAAAAAATTATATGAGCGTTGCATACGAAACAGAGACAATAAATTTGAAGCAATATTTGAAACGATGGTTAAGAATTATAAAAAAAACGAGTATGGGCTTTGGTTCGAGGACGAACCTTATTTTGAGTAGTATATTATGTAATGTCCCACTCCGCATAGTGCATTACGTTGAGTCGGATTGAAATAAGACATTTGGGTTGGTTGCATAACATAAGTCGAAATGGGAGCGAGGCATTGAGTTGCTTGCATTTCGATAAAACGGATTCAGGAACAAGTATTGATTAGGATTTTGTTTTCATTTGTAGTCTTTTATGCGGGACTTTCTGAGTTCAATTTATTGCCTTGATGCGGACATATGCACCGAGTAAAGTATCGTACAATAAAATCAGTGGGCTAGTTCAGAATGGTGAAGAGATAGTGGGACTTAAGCGATGGTGCAGTCTTCCTTGAATCCTCTCGGGTCGGATGATTGAGAAGCACGGCCTGCTCGTATGTTATACCAGTTAAGTAAATCGTGCTTTGCATCAGACCACGAAATTTAAAGATAATCTGTATCGACTCAGGTGGAGTGATATAGCGACGTCAGCTCGACAATGAATAATAAGGAGATGAGTAGTAGGTGGGCGGGCCTTGACCCTTCTCCTCTACTCCTTCATTCTTAATAAAATACATCAGTTGCATGCTAGCGATATCATAGATTCAGCGAGCGTGGATCGGACAAACATAAGTTATAACATAGTTGAACAATATGATAGAATATTAAATAAAGCATATCGAGGCGTACATCAAGAGCACGAGTATCGAACGGGAATCATAAGAACACTTATAAGTGAAGCAGGCAGTTGTGGTTCAGACCACGTAACTATCAAGAAGGGGTATGGGATATCTTAAAAATCGAAAAGGAGAATGGTCCCCACAAAACTATCGTTTCAGAGATATGGCGCCATGGAACACTGTGTCGAGAAGCGGCATGGTGACTTAGAGGTATTTTGGCGACTACGAGTCACCACGAAACAATGAATCGGAGGACAAAGAGACCTTAGAGTATAGTGGGGCGAGTCTATTCGTACCTCGTTTTACTTACATTTCAATAGTAAGACGAGTAGACACGTACCACGTCGTACTTACCTTATCTAAACTATCGAACGCGACAATGGTGCCTTGAGACAACGCGAGAATGATATACTACGTCGAGTATAAATGTTGCATGGTAAATGGTAAAGGCTGCCTGTGCATGGGCAAGGTATTCTTTAAACGAGATGAACCGGACCCGGAGCACCCGGGGGCGGCCGAAATCGTATCGGCCTAGGAGAAATTTAAGAGTGATCTCCTAGCACGGTTTGGCGGGCCATTCAGGCAGCTTGCTACCTGGGCGCTGAGTGAGGCATCACATACCATAGAAATGATATTGGGGACCTCGGGTCAACTCAGACTGAGAGGATGCACCACTAATGACCATGGCTCTAGGGACCTCTAGAGGGCTTGCAACTCGACTGGGAGGACACCCCAAAATGTCAAGATGAGATGTGCCCAATATGACGCTCGTGTCGTCAGTGAATTTTATTTAGATAAGCTGCGGTAGACTATCAAACGTTTGAGCCAGGAGGATGAATGTTGCCTTGCGTCGAGCAAGAGTGCGCACATCGGCTATATTCAGAGTCGCTATTGAGCAAGACGATATAATATTTTTTATGTGTTTCATAAGCGTTGCTTGCTTAGTTAACAAAGCAATTCAAATATAACATGCTTAGAGATTGAGGCAACTGGATATAACAAGTTACTTATCGATGCGATCGAGAATAACATGCTTAGTTACCAAACGAGAATTGAGAATAACATGCTTGTCCGCTTAAGTCAATTCAATGCTATATATGCGAATATGCTTTCATAACTTCAAAGTTTACATGCGAGCATGATTTAATTCTTTCGAGGCGTGCCTCAACTTGAACTAAAATTCATCTAAGTTCTAATTGAAAGATCACTGTAAATCTATATGCTTGCCATGATCACTTAGTGTCGGTTTAGGCGAGTGGGTTATCCTGCACCAGTACAAGTTGCGTACTGACCCACGTTTGTGGGCACCCTCTTTCAGGTACGCGGGTGCAAGACCTTAGCTTGGATATACGAAGACATGATGTATGAAACAGTGGAAATCCTTTGTAAGCAAGAGAGATCAACGAGTGTTGTAGCCAACTTGGCTTATTCAATGGGGGCTATTCAAGGCTTTGTGACCGCTGCTATTATCAATAAAAGAGCTTCGCTTCACATACTCTGAATGTTTCATATGACTATAAATCTTCCGCTGCGACTCGATATTTTCTATGAAAACCATATGTTTTATCATCTTGCCTTGTGCATTGCATGGCATCACGTCCTTGGGACGATTATCGACTTCACGGAGTCGGGGTATGACACCCCCTCCTCCTCTCCGCCCCCTCATCGGAGATGGGGAGGGGGGGAGAATAGAGGGAGGGGTAAAATCGTTATTTCAGACGTATTTTAACGTCAGTTAACAGCAGAATTCAAAATTGGTGTAAACTGAACCAAAATAAAAATGTAAGAGTTTTTTAAAATCAGGGGTCTTTAAATGCAAAAACGCAAATCTAAGAAGATTTTTTTTGCACTTTACCCCAGTTGTTACTATATAACTTTCTCTGAAAGCCAAAATTAGTTCTTCTTATTTTTTGGAAAAAGGCTCCCCTTACTTCCGAAATCTCACTCACAAATGAATTAGTAGAAGTTAGTGGTGTCATATAGCTTTTCTTTTTACCTTTCAAAGAAATAAGTAACTGTGAGCAAACTAAGGAATGCTAAATATATCTTTAGTGCCAGTTTGGATTGCAGTTATGTTTCATCAAATCGAACTCAATTGGCTCTTGTGGTCTGTGAGAAGAGGTATAACATTCCTGGCTAGGTGGACGGTCTCAGAATCAAACTGCGGGGGAGGTGTGGAACAGTGGGCCTAAATGGCATGCAACGCAACGTACAAAAAGTCCCATGCGTATAGCCGGGCATCTAAAAAAAAGTGATGTTTCATCAAGTACTCTATTTGGTGCAAAAACACAATGAGTGGGTCAAATGATTGTCATTTTAAATTGGTGTCAATCCCCACGGGAGCCCCCAATCGTAACCAATATGTCACGACCCCACGGACAAATAAGCATACTATGTCCACCTTTACTTCTTGAGTTCCATATCACGAAATACTCATTTTGACAGGAGTACCATTGTCTCCCAGGGGTTGATCCTACTCGTCCAAAATCAAGTTCTGATCCAATTTGAATAAAATCAGCATGGACTATGAATCTTCAGTAATATCCTCAAATGGATATCGTATTTTTATAATTCTATTTTCCAAGCAAGATTTTGTCCAAGCAAATGACCAATAGCCACCCAAGTTGGTGGTAATAACATAAGTCGTTCCCAGTTCAACCAAGTCTTTCTTTGATTACTGCAAGGTTGTTGTTTTTGAGTGAACCAGGTTCCTCATCCATTCCACTTTTCATGTTTCGAGCCTTCATATCCAAAATTATAATTTTTCTTTGTGTTGGTTTAATTTTTTTTTTTTTTTTTATTCATGAAAGATGATCATCTTCTCCTACCATATTCAAATCTTCACGATTGTATCAAAATTCTAGAGTTTTCTTAATAGTTTATTTTTATCCTTGTCCTAGATAAAGAAGTCATCAGACGTTGAAAAAGGGAACATATAAATAGCTCGTCTCTCACTTAGGGGCTCTTTGGTTGGACGAAGTATGAAATTCAATCAACATTTTGTATATACATTGCGGTAAAGTGAAAAAGTGAAAAATTCTTAGTTTTGACGTTTTGAAGAAGTAAAAGATAAGAAGTAAAAGATCATAAAATTTGTTATTTGATTGGTTGTTAAAATAAGTAAAAAAATATAACTTTTTGTTTAAATAAATAAATATTAAATTTTTTTCTTTTAAAGTACAGAAAAAGTGATCCTACAACCAAACGTGCAAAATGGAAATAAAAATTTTCCACTTCCGCATTCCAATGTCAAAAGTCTTATTTCGTAACAAATAAGATTTACTTTTCGATTCATATAAAATCACAATAAATATTATTTGCATTTCCTCTAACCAAATACGTAAAATGGCCCCAATCTCGAGTTTTGACCACTTAACAAATCCGCTAAGCAAACAACCCTCAAGTAGAATGATGATTGCAGTGAACTTAATTTCTGCAAGATGATTGATAACATGCTGGAGATTACATACTAAATATGCATTGCCTAAGAATGTCTTACCATATATATAGAAGTGATCTCTTACAAAAATTTCAGTGTCTCCTGGGAATTTTACATCAAGGAAAGATGCAGATGGGCTAAACTTTATAAAAGCTTTGCCCTTCCATAGCACCAACCTCTAAATCTAAATGGTCTGTCCTTGTTTGCTGTTACTATCCGAGCTTTATTACTACCATTCAAGAAGCAATACTCCTCATTCTTCCTGCTCCGGCTACCGTTGAAGCGACCATCCACCCTGTTCATCTGATCAATCAGCGATCGCCTGATGTGGCCCGGTGGCGTCTCCGTGATCCCAGCCAAGTATACATCGGACACGAAGTCGAACTTGAGGTTCGCGATGGGAGTCGTGGGGTTCTTGAGATCGTCCTCCTGCAAGATATCTCCAATTCTTGACAGTATGCTGAACGCGATGCTGACAAGAACTCTTGAATAGGCTTCGACAATGGCATGCCCAACATCCTATATGCAAACAATAACCAAGTTATCGTATTTGTTTACAAGGTCTAACCAAGTTATCAGCTTATATATGTGTTTACAAGGTCTAACCAAATTACCAGCTTATATACATGCTTACAAGGTCTAGCCAAGTTTTCAGCTTAGATACATGCTTACAAGGTCTAGCCAAGTTTTCAGCTTAGATACATGCTTACAAGGTCTAGCCAAGTTTTCAGCTTAGATATATGTTTACAAGGTCTAACCAAGTTATCAGCTTATATATATATATATATATATATATATATATATATATATATAAGGCCTACAAAGTAAGAGATGGAACATTCTTACCTTGTTGTACTGGATCTTGGTGACATCAATGAAGGTCTGGGGAAGGTTCGGAAACCTACTCTTAAGAAGCTCATGAAGTGTCTCGGCTCTTTCCAGGAACACGCCGGTCCTCTCGTGCTCCCATCCACTGTCCCTCATAAAGTGCCAAGGATATCGCATTGGGGATCTCTTGTTTGCTTCTTCAGATAGGTTCCATCTCCAAGCATATATCGCACCCTCAAGCCGGTTCACTGTATCGAGTACGCAATGTTCGTTTTTCAAATTCAAGGATATCAGTATCGCCTGAACCGAGCAGGACACTGAAGTTATAGCCTGATATAGATCTTCCCCCAAGCTGGCCTTCGCTGACTGCAAGCAAACAATTCAACAACTTGAGCAAAACTTAGAAGAGTTAGAACCATAAATTAAGAGCAACTTAGCTCAAACCGTTGCCATACATTGGGAAGCACATCCTTGACAGCACTGGGAATGGGCATTTGTAGCAATACTTGTTCATTGATGGATTTGGCAGCCTTGAGGACTTGATGAACAAACTTCCCCTGGAAGCCGAGTCTTTTGCGCTGGGAAGCGGAAAGCCCGGAATCTGGAACCCACGGAGATGGCAGCCACCATTTCTTGTTCATTTTAGTGCTACCGTTCTGACTTCGTCCTTCAGCCCTGCTGCCCCCTTCGCCATACCAGAACTCCATGTCTACCATTGAATCCAAAACTTCCTGCAGAGAACAAAGATTTCACTCCTTGAGCGAAAATCCTCATAACTTGATGAATCATGCCCAATTGTAATACAGGGATAGTAACCTTCCCATACCAGACTGCACGCAAATTCCTTATTGCTTGATAAATTTATATTTCATCATAAAACTAGTGACTTACAATAAGCACAGAGTCTAGTTTTCGAAGGGCAGGGAGATTCATGTGGACATCAGAACGAGCCTTTGGGGTCATTACCTGCAATAAAGAAAGTAAAATTATAGAAGACGGACAAACGATTTCAGGGGTGGGATTAGTAGAGATTAGTAGTTGACTTGAGATGAGACTTGCCTCCAACATCCTGCCATTGTCACCATTTTGCTTTGACGGTACTAGCTCCACCATGTAGCTGGTAGGGGAAAGCAACCAGTCCATTTCCCTACACCACTTGCTCTTTCTTTCTTCGGATAAAGGTTCCAGTTTCCACAACTCCCCAAAGACAGACGCTGAAAGAAATAGCAATTAAGGTCCATTGAGGATCAGGAGTAGCTTGAGTTGGTAGCAACCAGAGAAGCAATTGTATCATTCTTGGTCATGAAGTACATGGAATCCACCTTAAGCTCTAAAGGAAAATGTGTAGCAAAGGCAGGGGGGCTAAAATCTGTCGCACGTTCACAATTATATACATATAAAAAACTAAAACAGTAAAGAAAATAAGGTCCAAACAGTTTGATGTTATACAAGACTGGACAAAGGCAAGAGTTCAAACAGGGTATACTTGCACTTGCATTCACCTGGAATCCTGGTATGGAAAATACACAGCGTCTACATTAAGTAGCACAGATAGTTCAAACAGTATTTAACAATCCAAACCATGTAGAGTTACTCATAGCCTCATAGCTTAAATAAGCATGATCCACTTAGGAACTATACAGGAAAAGGGAATTATTTCAGTGTTAAATGTATATATTCACCAAAAGTAGTTTCATAACAAGAGTCCCATTATTTACATACTTTACCTGAGAGGTTTGTTATGGCATTTGACAGTGCCAGAGCAGTGCTGATTCCTCTTGTCCCGCCTGAAACATCTTCTCCAAGCAACAACTTTGCAAACCTTTCCTTCATCGCCTCAACATCGGAGAAATGCATTGTGTAAGTGATTGGCGCCTTCCCTTTGTTGACACACAAATTATTGAGGCTGTGTAGGGGTTCCCACTCAATAAGAGCTTGCTCCTCCTCCTGCTTGGTAGATGTCAGACATTGTGAGGAGAACGACGAGCTGTAAGGATCTTTGGTGGAAGAGCAGCTCGAGGCAGCATCCTCGTCAAGTGAGTCGCTAGTGGTTGGACAGCCAGCAGCTCTGCTCATGCCACTGCCACTGCCACTGCCACTGCCACTGCCACTGCCACTGCTCCTCCCATTGTCATAAGAGCAACTTTTGAGAATGCTCTCGAGACCATCATATGTCATTACCCCTGCATGATTGGTATCTATATCAGTGTTTATGGAAGTGGTAGTTGGCAGTTTCAAGTACCATAATAGCTTAAAAGGACTTAAGACAGCCCATGTTGATCTTGCCTACCCTAGTGCCCCACTAACAAAGAATCCTGTGTTTGTCCTTGTGAACCAATCACGAGAAGAAGTGGGATAGCATCGCCAATATCAGAAATATGATCTCTTGTTGAATGCATGATTAGTGAAGAGGATGCCTTACATTTCACAACTGCATTGAGTCATGATAATTGTCTGCATGTGGCCCATTTCATACATCAGCCAGTTTTTTTTTTTTTTTGCCTCTGCGTACTGAATCTACTGATAGGCGAAGAGCACACGACTCTTCAAGTGTATTATAGCATAAACCTCCATAACTTCTACCCTAATAAAATGTGACGTCCACAAAGACATGCATCTCTGTAACTACAGTGACTGTGACCAGCTAGCAGCATTTATTCCTAAAACATCACATTGGCTTTTGGTAATGGTGGATCTTGATATTGATTTTGCACAATCTTCACTTTAGATTTAATAGGCCTAATTGACCTCCCAGGCATCTTTTAGCTGAGCCATAATGTTGGTAGTCTCGATGAGGCATCGTAGTCAAATCTGGTAACGAGGCACGTATATGTGTAACATACTGGCATAGAAGTACTGGTGGCCACTAGGAACATTTTTCCAGTCAGAATCTTCAATCCATGTACCATACTGGAATTTTTTTCGCTAATCAAATTTCCTACCCCAAGCTGATATAGGAAGTTATTAAGCATCATGACATCCATTAGTACTACCAAGGTTTTACTATGTTATGTACGAAGCAATGGTGTTGTAGAATAGAATAAATATTAAAAAAATTGACTATTATAATGCGGCTGGGAAACGGCTCAAAAATGAGCCGTCCAAGCCGTATGTATATCATCCATTAAACAGTAATAAAAATTCAAAAATTTAAAGGAAAAAAAGAGTCTAACTACCACGTATGTATCCTCACGTAGTCTACAAAATATAAAAAAAATTAAAATCATTCTAACTGCTTGAACATATAATAAATCTATGGTATTATCTAACTAAGCACACATCCAAAATTCTAAAATATATATCTATAACAAATTCTAATTAAAATATATTCAAATTATAATTAAAATATTTTATATTTTTATAAAAAAATTCAACAATGTTATTATTTTTGTATGTGCGTTCACGTGAAGGTAACTAGTGTATATAATAAGTATGCTCTGTAAGTCAATGTATATATACACACTCATATAATGTTACACTATTTGACGAAAGAAGGATCCTCCTGGCCAAGTTTCAAGATCAATATATCCACACATTGCGGCCAATATCCTATATTGCAAAAACATTAATAACCTTTGAATAGATTATCATTATATACATATGAAAAAAAAAAATTAGAACTCACTTGAAATCATTAAAACTTTATTTTAGCAATGACAAAGAACCAGTATGGATCAGTGCAAGACACTCATTGTATTTGTGACTGTGGGTAAGACAAAAGCAAAGCATCCATCTGCACATGTGCCCTCATTTCCCTCTGCACCACCCACAAATCATCCATGTGAAGCAACATAGAAGGTGGGGCCAAGAATCTTTCTCTGTCCCAGTGGACACATTTTCTAAAACTGAACTTCTGCCCGTTAAGGAAATCCCTTGACCTTCTGTTTCAAACTCATGGATTTGGGTTTGAATTCCAGCTATTTCGGTATCAGAAACAGTATTAGATGATGGTTCATGGGCTAAAGAAAGCATGCATAGCTCACTACACTATAGCTTCTTATGAACTACTTCACAGTTTTACTAAGATATGATGTTAGGATAGCTAATATGACATCCAGTCCACATATTTGCCATTTGAGCAAGCGATAATCGTAACTTCTGCATTCGAATGCATGAAAACTGGCATTTCACATGACTATTTAACTCCGAAAGCCTTCCGATCCCTTTCAAAACTCTGATTCTAGCTCCTTGCTTCCCAAACATCCTATAACTTCAACAATAACCCTGAGTTTAGTCTTTATATAACTACAGTTTCATTGCAAAAGAAACTTAAATTCTTAGTGTGGAAAAACTATATTGTTCCAAATAATCATCATAGTTTTATCATGGACTAAAGCTAACAAACCCCAGAATGTTAGGAGATCCACAACCTTCTGTCACTTACTTACTTTCCTGACTTCCTACTTGTGCATGGACCACCAAACTTCTGCTGATGGTAAGTAACCACACCATTGTTGTGAGCCATTAAATTACCTACTGTGTCCCGTCTCCCACTGACATAAAATCATATTAATTTCCACTTCCAGGAGGAGGATCCAAAGCTCACACCAATCTAACTACTTCCATTACTACCAACAGATGACACATGGCAACTGCGAACATGTCGGACTGTAGTATGCTGTTCTTGTTGCCACAGCCGATCCAATGATGATCCCGTACATACATTTGATACATTAATTCTTCCATGTAGTCCTTGCTAGTACTACATAATAAATATGTGAAACTACTCAAAATTAAAATCAATTAATTGCGAAGAAATTTATACATACTCTGGTGCTCGTCAAAGTCAAGGCTGACATCTTTGGTTCTTCTGCCACAGCAAATTAAGTTCCTCATGATTGATTAATTACTTTTCGGACCTCTAAAGAGCTGGTAATTAAGTGATTAATTATATCCACTGCTTCAAAAGAAAGAATGAAAAGAAAGTTAAAAAAAAGGTATTTATGCAACTTTATGTAGATTCACTTCAGGTGATTCAGTTTTCCCACAAATCCATAGAAAAGCAGAGATTGAAGTTAGAAATCAAATCTTGGAAAGAATTTATAAGAAAAAGTGCGAGCTTTTTTTTTTTTTTTTCCAAAACGCATTAAACCTTCTTTTTTTTGCAATTTAAAATTTTATTTTTTCACAAAAAGGCAACTTTGTATAGATTCTGTTCAGGAGGTTTATTTTTTCCAAGAAATCCATAGAACATAGGAAGTTAACTTCAAAAATATGATTTCAATATTATCTTTGAGATCTTCAAAATTTTAGTTTTGCTTGGAAAATAATAACTAATTATTAGCTTCAAATTAAATCTTGGCAAGAATTTTGAAGAAAAATTAGAACTTCTTAACAAGCTAAAAAATTATACTTTTTCACCGAAACATACTCAAAAGACCACATTTTCATGTGGGGGGTTATAGAGATGTTTAAAATGCGTTGTACGGATTAATTTTGTGGTGTACGTGCCGTGTCCAATACATGTCCGACGCAAAGCAATGCAAACACATCAGTGATTTTTCAAGTGTCCGTGGTTTCTAAAGAGGAAAATCCAAATTCAGGACATAATAGGCACTCTAAAAATCAAATTTTGTAAATATTTACAATTAAAGGAGGTAACTTTCCATTTTTCTCTTAAAATTTATCCTTTTTTTTTTACAGAAACGCACTCAAAAGACCACATTTTGATTGATGTGAAGTGATGGAGTTGATGGAAATGGCTAAATCTTTTGAAGGGGTTAATAATGGGCGCTCTAAAAAAAAAATATCAAAAAGTTGTAAATGTTTACAATAAAAGGAGGCAACTTTCTTCTCAAAAACACACTAAAAGTTTCTCCCTTTTCGCAGAAACACACTCAAGAGAGAAATAGCACATTTTGATTGATGTGTAGTGATGAAGCTGTTGAAAACAGCTAATTTCTTTGAATGGGTTAATAATGGGCGCTCTAAAAATCAAAAAATTGTGAAAATTTACTAAAAAAGGAGGCAACTTTATTCTCAAAACACACACTAAAAATGTCACCTTTTTCACAGGAACAAAAGAGAAGAAGAAGAAGAAGAAGAAGAAGGAAGAAGACCACACTGTTAATTCATCTGGAGAGATGGGTTGATAATTGAAATGAGAGAGAGAGAGAGAGAGAGAGAGAGAGAGAGTACGGACCTTAATGAAAAGATGAGAACTTTTTTTTTCTGTACAAAACCCAGAAGATAAAGAGAGAATTAGAAGAAGACCGGAAGAAGTGGTAGTACTAGCAAGAGAGAGAGACTAGAAATACAAGAGCTTTATTTGTACATGAGTCACACTAAAATATTGTTTTTCTTAAGGAGCTATTTTGTTGCCACTAACCAAAAATTCCACCTCCGTAGATATGGTATACCAATTATTAATTTATCTCCACATTAAATTTTTTATTTATTATAAAGATATTTGAAAATAACTCAAAATGAGACATCTAAGTAAAATGTACATTCTTAGCTTAATTAAAAATTAAGAGAAAAAATATTAACTACATAATATTATCTAACTACACGTATGTATATATATAATAAATCATAACTAAAATAGAAATATATCTCAGCCAAATCATAACTAAAATGTAAACATGTCCTTAACAAATTCTAATTAAAATATATTCAAATCATATCTATAACAAATTCTAATTTGAACTATTTTTAAAAAGATCAGAGAAAATTTATTTTGTATACAACGCACATGCATGTGACTATATATATATATATATATATATATATATATATATATATATATGGGGTAAACGGTATATGAGCCATAGGCTCATATTCCTACATGAGCCATGCACACGTGGACCAATAGGAATGGATTCATACATTCCATGTGCACACATGTGCACTAGTATACTCCATTCCTATTGGTCCACATGTGCATTGGCTCATATAGGAATATGAGCCTATGGCTCATATCCCTTTTTTCCTATATATATATATATATATATATATATATATATATATATATATTCACGTCATTATGTCAATACAAATATTAAAACTAATAAATTTTATTAAAAAAATATTAAATGATATGGATGAGAAACAATTTTCAAAAACTGAATTAACAAAGAATGTCGGAAGCACGAGACCTTAACATTTGTCTCCCGGTATAAGTATTTGTAAGGATACATAAGTGTATTTCGTATTTGTATCGTATTTTATATTTTTTGTGTATTATCTGAATTTAATATCCTGGTTGAGAGATTGAGTTTTCTCCTAATACGTAAATTGGGGTATGCCGATGATATATTGTGATCCTCGTAGAATGATCTCTTAACCATCGATAATGTGTTCTACTTGTATTCCTAGATTTATTATTTCTGAGTTTTCCTCGATTAACGTGCATCACGTGTCGCCAGAAATAGCCTCATGTGATACTCGTAGGAGTATTCTAATTGATTAACATATTATGCAACAATAAGTGTTTCCTGGTTTTATTGATTTACCTGAGCCTGTTTGTCTGCACTCTATGACTGGTAGAGACCCATGGCATGGCCATGTTATCTAACTAAGACCCACACGCAGAATGACATCCCAATAAAATTAGGGTTTTCTTATTTTTATCCCTAAGAGAAATATACCGTCAACATATCGCTAGTACCGTTCTAAGTGGGAATAAAGCAATTGTATGTTGTTTTATACCATTGGATCTTGATCCAACGACTATGATTGGTTTGGAGGATTAGTATATAGATACTAACTCTCCTTCTCTCTCATTTCTTCATCCTCTTTGTGAGACTTGTCTCACTATTTTTGTATTTGTATCCAAAATACGTGTATATTTATGGTTATTTCTTGCCTTCCTAATTCTCTATTAGATATTTTCATGAATATTGTTTAGAGGCATTCTATTGACCATTGGGTTCTTAATTTTGTTTGTGTGCATGGTCTAGATTGGCTTAGAGTTATGGCATGGATTGACTAGCATCCAACGGTCACCCTTAACCTAAACCCACATATATAACACATTCACTTTTCTCTCTCCTTTCTATCTTTCATTTTCTTTCTTTCTTTTTTCTTTCATTTCTTCCCCCAGCCCTTAGCCAAGAGATAGAGCTTGGACTTGGGCGTTGGTTTTCGACTTTGATAGTAGTAGTAGTAGTGGGTTTAGGCAAGTACATCTTGCCAACCATGAAGAACTTGCACTTTTGTATATATTTAGTTTTCTTGCATTTTATTGGTCTATGTTGTGCTCTATGAGTTTCTCTACATATTTACTTCTTGGTATTTTTGGTTTTGAAGGCTTGAATGGAGTATACCTACATTTCTAAGTTAGGGTTTTACGAATTTCATGGATTTGATCTCTTAAAACTTAAAATTTCTGAAAACTAATTATTCCATATTGTGGGAAATTAAATTTTATTCAATTTTGGCTTTTGAAACGTCGAATTTTTAGTTAAAATAAAGTTTTTATGGTCAAAACAAGTTTTTAGAATTTTTATGTGGGCTGAGGAAGAATAACAGTGCTGGCATAAATTATGCAGAAGTCCCTGCGTAAAACTGCACAGAACCCCCTGCATAAAACTGTGTAGAAATCCCTTCTTCTGTGTATTTTATGCAGAATTTAATTTTGGACGTAACAATTACACATGAGCCCATCCCTTTTACGTATTTTACGCAAAATTCAATTCTGGACGTAAAAATTATGCATGAGCCCTTTTCTTTTGCGTATTTTACACAGAATTCAATTTTGGACGTTAAAATTATGCATGAGTCCTCCCCTTTTGTACTTTTTGCACAAAATCCTATTTTTGCATAAAAAGTACGCGGATGAACCATTTTTGAGCCAAAAATACGCAGATGAGCTATTATTGAGCCAAAAAATGCGAGAAGCATATTTTAAGCTATTTTGACTGTTTTGTACGCATAAAAACTATTTTGTCTATTTAGTTATTTTTGTAGCGATAATCTCATAAAACTCAAAATAGTTGTAGATCTTTGTCTCGCCTTTTTAAATCTTTTTGGATCGTCTCATTTGGAGTTCGAATGAGTGAGTTATGTCCAGTTTTCTAAAATGTGTAAAAATTTAGTTTTATGCAATCTTGCATGTTTTGATTATTTTGTCCATTGTTGCTATATTCTTCAACTGTTTGGCTTTCTTAACTTAACCTTGGGTTAGTGTACATGATATTTTTCTACCTTTAACTTGTGTTGGTGCTTGTAATGAAGCTTGGAGTTTTAAGTTCTTGTTTATGTAAATATTGTACTGATAGTCCCGATAGTGGCTCGACGTAGCGCACTCATGAACCAAGATATCCTGACATGTCCCTATCAAGGCTAATAGTAGCACCAGTATTGCATGACTTATAATTTCGTGGTTGATTTTGATTGTACCTATCAAGCTATTGTCCAGTCTTGCATCATACCTAAGGTTGATTCTTGAGCACCACGGTCGAGAATCTTGATTAAACTAATCAGGTTAATGAACTAGAGTTGATACCTAGAATCATTTAGAGAAATGACTGGTTACATGCAATCCTGACATCCCAACGTTCCTATGGATTTGGAGCTCTCCGTCGTGAGGGGCACACTTCCAACACACCGTTGAGTATTGTATTACAAGTAAAAATATCTATATATGTTAATTATATTATGTATCACGTACGACTTGGATGCTGCGGTGGGACTGCAGGGCATGTGGCTGCATAAAATTTCCAAATTGCATGTGATAGAAATTATGAATGTGATAACCCTAGTTAGTTAATGGTTAGCAAGCCGTAAAACATGTTTGGCCGTGATTGGTTGATTGTTAGTCCTGTTCTTGCACCTTCCCATTTATTTAACCTTCAAGTTTAATTATACTCACTCCATTCATGTTTAAACTGCTTTAATAATTGATGATTGTTTTGCATGCTGATTTTAGTTCCTAAGTTGGGCTTTCTTGTGGTACTTTGTTGTTTGGGGTCTGACCCCACTAGTTTTGTATGGCCAGATTTTGTAGTAGGACCCAAGGATCTCCCGTACCTTCCTCCAAATGGTACCCGGAGCACTAGAGGAATTGAGTGGGTTTCTTCTTCATTCGTCCACTTAGCATTATAATTTTTTTTGAGGCGTTTAGCCACCAAGCATGTGTTTAGTTCGTGTTCTTCTGAACTTGCTATCTAGCCTAAAGGGTATGACATGATTGGCATATTCTAGAATATAGCTAGAGTTGATCATGTATAACTTTACTCTTGCTAGTTCTCCTCTTTTTTATAACTAGCTTCATGATCATCTTTGTATGTATAGTTTGGGACGCCTTACTATTATATATGTGATGATGATAAATCTTATAACATATTGCTTGCCTGTGATTGAGACACCTAGGATTGTCATGACCTGAGATTGCCTGATGGTTTGTAGAGTGAACCCTCACATGTCTTATACAGCCATGACCATATTATCGGGGTATTGGTATACTTTGGTACGCGTAACTAACTTTGTCTGCCCCAGTTCTCCAGTATTCTAGTTCTGGGGCATGACATGGTTTAAGTGGTGGCCCATGCAGGTCTGACAATTCAGAATATGTGAGTGTTTACCAATGCTTAGAATTCTCAATCATGTCACCCCTTGATCTCCTTTTTCATGTTATTCTATATCCCTAAATCTTGACCTATTATCTGCTTGCTTCCTTGATCAATCATGTCTTTTTGATTTGATCCTTGTATCCTTTATTTTTCAGGAACACTGTTCCTGGTTCTTCCAATCATCCAGCTAGAGTTTCGCTAGTGGAAGGACAACCACCAGCCGGTCAGCAGCTTCAAGAGGTTCAACCTCAGCATTCTGGGGCAGAGTCAAGAATGACATAGAACGATGAACCCCAGGTTCAGTTGGAGCCTCCAATTATACCAGCAGTAACAATCCTGCAGGTGCCCCAGAATATAGAAGAAGGCACCCAGGCCCTGATAGGGATCATCAGATAATTGTTAGCATCACAGGAACGATGGTGTGACGCTCTCACTTAGTTAGTGTAAGAGACCTTGAAAAGAGAAGGACAGCGTGCCAACAATTCAGCGAGTAACTTAAAGCGCCTTCAACCACCGTATTTCTGTGGCACTAAGGATGCAATTTCCTCTGATGCATGGCTCCAGGATGTTGAAGCTATACTTGAGGCAACAAGGGTTCTGGATAGGGAACGAGTGGCAGTGGTACAACTTTAGTTGCTAGGCTTAGCCAGAGACTGATGGGAAGCTCAAGCAGTTTCTTTGGCAACACCTGTCGTATGGGCAGTATTCAGCAAGATATTCCAGATGAGCTACCTTAACGTGGTATCGCGTTATAATCTGCTGCTGAGATTCAACAACTTAAAACAGATGGACATGACTGTCGACGGCTATGCGGCAGAGTTCTGTAGGTTGAGTCGGTTTGCTCTACCTTGGTGGCGACCGAATTAGATTGAGCCAGGAGGTTCCAGTAGAAAATTCATCTAGAAATCATCTTGGCAGTGGAAAAACATGAGTTTCAGACATTTGACGCTATGATGCAAGCAGCGATGAGGCACGAGTATAGTTCCAAAGGATTGTTAATAGAGTTGGGGGCCGGAAGATGTCTCATACCTCAGGAGAATCTTATACCCAATCTTCAGCACCATCTCCAGCAGTGTGGGCCTTAACGATTGGAACCCCAACAAGGACAACTTTGACAACATCAGTTCAGCGACCAGCTCTGACACGTCCTCAGCAACAGAGTTATCTTCTTCAGGAGGGTGTTCTCATTGTGTCACGTCCCAGAACTTGAATACTGGAGAGCGAGGCCCGTCAAAGCCAGTATATCAGAGTACTCTATACCACGAGATACGATCACGGATGTCTAGACATGTGAGGGTTTACTCTATAATCCAGCAGTCATTCCTAGGTCAAGAATCCTAGTTGTCTCAATCTCAAGCAAATAACAAGTTACAATATGTATGATCACCAAACATATAATAGTAAGGCGTCCTAAACTATATATACACAGATGATCATGAAGCTAGTTACAAAATGAAGAACTAGCAAGAGTATAATATTACATGATCAACTCTAGCCATAGTCTAAAATATGCTTTACATGTAGGCCCGTAGGCTAGAATATCAAGTTCCAAAACACAAGCTAAACACGTTCTCGATGGATAAATGCCTCAAAAGTATAAGTACAAGATCAGGTGGATGAAGAAGAAAAAATCCACTCATGCCCTCGGGTGTTCCTGGTGTTCACCATCTTGAGGCGGAAAGTATGGAAGATCCTGTAGTGTTGCTCCAAAATTTGGCCATACAAAACCAGTGGTTCAGACCCCAAAATAGCAAGTACCACAAGGGATCCAACTTAGGAACTAAAACCAGCATGCAAACAAATCAGTAAAAAATGGAACAAGGAACAGTTAAAATAAGTGCATCAAATAAAATAACAGTTAAACAGTTCTGGAGTATTTAATCAAGAATATCTGGAATCAGTACTCATGTTATAGTTTTAGGATCATTAGTTAAATAAATCAAGACAAGACTAGACTAGACTGGAAATTAAGCAATCAAGGCCAATCATGCCCTACGGCTTGTTATCATTAACTAACTAGAGTTATCACAGTCCTAGTTACTAGCACATGCAGTTTAAGATTCCATACAGCCACATGCCCTGCAAACTATCCGAGTTATCCAGGCATAAGGATACATAGAATATATTATATCAGGTATAGTAATTTACAAGTAATGCAACACTCGACGGCGTGCGGGTAGTGTGCCTCTCACGGCGGAGATCTCCAAATCCATCAATTGTCACTGGGATACCAGGATTGCATAATAGCCAGTAAATCTCTCTAGATGCTTCTAATTTATTATTGTAGTTGTTATCGTGGGCAAGTTATTAAGAATTTCTGACCGTGGTGCTCAAAAAATTGCCTTAGACATAATGCATGACAGGACATGACATGATAGTAGCTTGACAAGTACATTCAGGACAGGAACAAGCGAACCAACCACCAGAATTTATCTTATCAGTTCAAGTATTTCAGTTCAAATTTTTTTAGCATGTCAGGAAAATAGTGTTAATACAATCCATGTTCAATTCTAGCATGTTAGGAGTGCGCTGCGTCGAGCCACTATAAAAAATATCACTACTGGTCAGGTTAACTCGATACGATGAGCTATTATCAGGGATATTAGTGCAAGTCTAGTATCGAGAGTTCAAGATTAACTGTGTCAATAAAATCCATGTTTAGGAAATTTTAGGTTCTGGCAGGTTGTCACAATCGGGTTATAAGCAATATAGAGAAAACTTGCATTCATAACAATTAAACAGAATAGGCTAAATAATGGAAATAGTTAAACCATAGGAGAACATATCATAAGAAGTTAAGCTACTATAAGTGTCAAAGGCGCATGGGATAAGCTGGCCGTATACAACAAGCTGGCCGCATATAAGAGCTGGCCGCATGCAGCACACGGGCCGCATGGAAGATGCAAAGTCCACTCCTCGGTTAAAGAGCTGAGTGATAGACAATAAATACAAAATCAGAGAGGTGATCGATGTGACTAGCCGTCAGGGAAGTGATTGATGTGACTGCCAAAAAGTAAGTCAGAAGAAAAAGACAAAATCATAGAAATTCGTGCCAATGCGGTGCTGAATCACGCGTTCGAAGAAAAGAGGAACGTATAGCTTCGGGCTGCATTGACGACTTAGCCGCATGCTCCTCTTGGCCGCATAAAAAATTTTAAACTCAGAGAACTTTCATTCGGTCAAGTTCCATGCATTAGGCTAAGGGGAGCATTTGCAAATTCAATCATGCATCCAATAAGATGGTCGCATGCTGACTTTGGAGCGAGAAGTCCAGGCCGCATGCCAAACAGGTCGCATAGAACTCCTTCGTCATAGAACAACAAGTTTCAGTCATGAAAAAGCTCCAAGTCTGAAAAGTTATTTTCCCATGAAATCCTTATTTCAAGTCCGAATCCAGTAAAGTTCAAAACCTCATAAAATAAAGCGCTCCTCAACATTAAACTACTAGTTTTTAAAAATATCAAGTTTTACTAGATTAAATCCAAGTAAACTCAAGAACACCAAAAAATATAAAATTCAGATCTACTCCTACCAAGTCCTCAAATCCAAAAATACCAAGAATTAAACATGCAGAAAAACTCATAGAGAACAATATAAAGCAATAAAATACAAGAAAACTAAATAAATACAATATATTAAGTTCTTCCTCATTGGCAAGATGTACTTGCCTAAACCTACTACTAAACTACTACCACTACTACCCAATGCAAGCTCACGGCTAGGGCTAGGGTTCGGCCAAGGAGAGAAGAGGGAGAACAAAATAAAGAAAGAGAAGGAAATGAAGAAGGATGAGGAGAGATAAATAGAAGGCTATATATATATCAAAGGGTGATTAGCATTATTCATAATTCTAGAAATTGCACAAAAGCAGCTTAAAAAATTCAAAAAATATACGGGAAGCAATTACAACTATAACACGCATATACCAGATAAAATACAAGAATACAAAAATAATGAGACGGGTCTCACAACTCTCACCTCCTTAGAAAAATTTTGTCCTCAAAATTTTAACAAGGCACCAAGTATCGCAAGGTATCTCTAGAGATCAGGCTGGTAAAAAAATAAGCAAGACCATACGAATATCAATCACATGTTATGAACTACCTAGAACAAGATAATCATGTATAAGACAAGATCAAGGTATGAGATATACGAACAAGGATACCTCACCAGTCAAACAAATACGGATATCGAGCTCGGATATCATCCTCGCGCTCCCAAGTTGACTCGCTTGTTGAGTGATGTCCCCAAGCAACTCAAACTAAACGAATGGTCCGTTCTTAAGAATCTTCTCTCCTGTCCAAAATGGATACAGGTCTTTCCTCATACGAAAGGTCGGTACCAACAACCAATTTTGAATAATCCAGGATATGACTTGTATCCGGTATATACCGTCGAAACTGGGATACATGAAAAATATTATATATCTCGCGAAGCGACGGTGTAAGAGTAAGACGATAGAAAATATCTCCTACTCGCTCGAGAATATTGAACGAATCTATGTACCACGGACTAAGCTTTCCCTGTACACCGAATCTGATGACTCCTCGGGTAGGCAAAATCCGAAGGAATACATTATCGCTGATAAAAAACTCAAAAGGTCGCTGATGCGAATTAGCCCAATGACGCTGGTGATCTTGGGCTACCTTGATATGCTTCCAGACTTGCTTGAATACTTCAATTGTCTGAGCTATCATTTTGGGACCAAGCAATTGTCTCTCGCCAATATCATCCCAAGCTACAGGGGATCTGCACTTTCGGCCAAACAGTGCCTCAAACGGTGCCATCTGGATACTTGCTTTAAAACTGTTCTTGTTGGAGAATTCGACCAAGTACAAATGATCTTCCCTATGAACCACCAAAGTCAAGGGTACATTGACGAAATATATCTTCTAGAGTTTGGATGGTATGCTCTGACTGACCATCTATCTGCGGGTGGTAGGCTGTACTAAATTTAGACGGGTACCCAAACTTTGTTGAAGACTATGCCAAAAATAAAAAATGAATATGGAATTTCTATCCGAGACTATGCTAATGGCACTCCATGTAGTCTGACGATCTTTCTCATGTACATCTCGGCTAACTGTTCTGTGGACTGACCAATTCTAAAAGAAAGAAAGTGTGCAACTTTCGTGAGATGATCCACTATTACCCAAATAACATCTCTATCATCTGGGGATCTAGGAAGACCTGACATGAAATCCATGGTGATATGCTCCCACTTCCACTCCGGAATTGGTAAAGGTTGAAAAAGTCCCGCAGGTCTCTGATGCTCAACTTTAACTTGTTGACAGACCAAACATCGAAAGACAAATCGAGCTATCTCTCACTTCATTCCATTCCAACAAAAATGCTGACAAATATTCCTGTACATCTTTGTTCCTTCGGAATGTATTAAATACTGTGAACTATGAGCTTCTGACATAATCTCGCGATGAATATCTCCATTAGGTACACAAAGATGATTCTTAAAACGAAGAGTTCTGTCACTGTGAATTCTCAGTTCTGGTCTATGTCCTGCCTCACATTATGCTCTAAGTCACTGAAGCTTGACATTTGTTGCTTGTGCTACCTTGATTCTCTCCACTATACTGGATTGAACTTGTAGACTTGCCATCAATGCTGTATTTTCAGGTAATATTAATTATATGTCCATCTCCTAAAGATCTTCTAATATTCCTTGTTACGTTGTCAAAAAATAGGCTCCTGCTCTCCTGCTCAAGGCATCTGCTACGAGCCTTCCCAGGGTGATACTGAAGGTCATGGTCATAGTTTGTCATCAACTCTATCTATCTTCTTTGCCTCATGTTAAGATCCTGCTGAGTAAAGACATACTTCAAACTCTTGTGATCGATAAAAATCTCTAGTCAATCTCTATATAGATAATGACTCCAAAGTTTGAGTGCAAAGACAACTGCTGCTAACTCCAAGTCGTGCGTCGAATAATTTCTCTCATGATCTCGAAGCTGCCGAGACGCATAAGCTATAACCTTACCACGCTGCATAAGAAAACATCACAATCCTTTATCTGACGCATCATAATATACGATTAAACCACCTGTTCTATCTGGAAGCGTCAAAATATGTTCCATGATCAACTTCTGTTTGAGCTTAGCGAAAGAGTTTTGACATTCATTTGTCCAATCAAAGCGCGCATCTTTCCTGGTTAGCTACATCAAGGGTACAAAAATTCTAGCAAAGTCTGACACAAATCTTCGATAATATCTGGCTAACCCCGGGAAACTACAAACTTCTGCAACCGTTCAGGGAACTGGCCATGTCTCAACGACTTTTATCTTCTGGGGATCCACTTCAACTCCTCCTTTAGCAATAATGTGCCCCAAGTAGGAAATACAATCAAGCCAGAACTCGTACTTGCTGAACTTGGCATATAACTTATGTTCTCTAATGACTTGAAGAACTGCGCAAAGATGTTGCTCGTGCTCTGCTTTACTTTGACTGTACACCAAGATATCATCGTGAACACTATCACGAACTTGTCCAAGTGTGGCATGAAAATATGATTCATGAAATCCATAAACACTGCTGACTCATTGGTTGCTCCAAAGGGCATTACTAAAAAATCCTAATGTCCATATCTTGATCTGAACGCCGTCTTGGGTATATCCTGCTCTCTGACTCTGATCTGGTAATAATATGACTGCAAATCAATTTTGGAAAATACTGCTGCTCTACTAAGCTGATCGAATAAGTCATCGATCCTTGGCAAGGAATACTTATTCTTGATGGTTTTCGCATTGAGGGTACGATAATCCATACATAATCGTGACATTCTATCCTTCTTCTTCTTTACAAGTAGCATTGGGGCTCCCCAAGGCAATCTACTAGCATGAATGAATCCCTTGGTTCTCAATTCTTCTATCATCCGGTAAAAGACTTCTAACTCTGAATGCGCCATCCTGTAGACTCTCTCTGATACTGGTGCTATTTCTGGAAGTAGATCAATGGTAAACTCGATCTTTCTTTCTAGTGACATATTTGGAAGTTCTTCTGGGAATACATCAAGAAATTTTTTTAACTACTCTAGGAAATTATACTTCCTTTGATACTGCCATCCTCAAGATCGATGATAAAGACTCTGTCTTGCCTCTGGAAAATGAGAATTCTTTTTCTCGGAGAATACGAAGTTTAACCTTGCCATTATCGTAATCTATCATTGTGTATCGTACACTCAACCAATCCATGCTTAAGACGACATCATAATCTCCCATAGGAAATTCTATCAATCTAGTAGGAGACTCTCGCCCGCATACTACGATTCGACATGAGACATAAACTCTATCGACTCCCACGATACCGTTACCAGTAAGTATATTGAGTCTTACTGATAAAGACTCAAGTTCTAATCCAACTTGTGTCGCAAATTGTGCAGACATAGAAGATTATGATGCACCAAAATCAAACAATACTGAAGCTGAATGAGAGTTGACGAGAATGGTACTTGCCACTACTTCACCTGAAGCTAACATTTCTTCCACAGTGAGTGCCATATCCTGACCTCGTCCTCTCGGTGCTGGTCCTCTCTGCTGTGGACCTCCTTGCCTGGCCTGTACTTGAGCTTGGGCCTGCACATACTGTTGTAGCCTTTGTTGCTAGAATACTTGAGATTGGATCGACAAAGGTCTCTGACCCTTGTATTGTTGAACCTGCACTGGAGCCCTATACTGTCGTCCTGCCAGGGAAGATGTTGATGAACTGGCTCTGTATGGGCAAGATCCTACTCCGTGGCCTGGTGCTCCACAAGCTAAGCATAATCCTTGTACTCTGTCATACTCAGAAAATATGTGCCCAGGCTTTCCACAATGAGAATACCCTGCTGAAGAAGATATCCTTTGCTGCTGAGTTTGGATCAGGGCTGTTTACTGAACTAAGGCTGTTGAAACTGGCCTCATCGGAGATCCGATAGTTAAAGCCCTAACTGCCGGGGCTGGAGCTGAAGATTAGGTGTAAGAACCTCTGATATGTGGGTCCTCTTTCGTCCTCCAATCCTATCTATGATTCGCTGGAAGGTATACTCATACCTTCTTGCTGCTCTTAACATAACATCAAAAGTATGAAACTCATGCTGTTCCACTGCCAATATAATCTCCAGGTGAAGTTCCTACTGGAACCTTCTTGCTCTATCTAATTCGGTCGCCACCAAGGTGGGAGCAAATCGACTAAGTCTGCAGAACTCTGTCGCATAGTCGTCGACAACTTTGTTCATATACTTTAAGTTGTTGAACCTTTGCTGTAGATCATAACACAATACCACATCAAAATATCTGGTCTGAAACCTTTCACTAAAAATAGTCCAAGGGACGGGTACTGTTAGTGAAATTATCTATGTTGCCCACCAGTCTCGGGCCAAGTCTAGAAACTGTAGTCGAACTACTGACACTTGCTCTCTAACCGGTACTCCTGTTGACTTTATGTAACCTCCGATTTCCAAATTTCCGAAAATAATTAGATTTTTAATTTATTTTAAATACCAAGTTATAAAATATTTTTTCCTTGAATTCTTGTATTTGATTTTGAACAATATTTGACTGTAGAAGGTGATTTAAAATCTTTTATAAAAATTATTTTTCTAAATGTCGATTTCTTATAAAATAAATAGATAAATAATGATGTAAATATAATACTATAGCTTCGAATATTTTTGGCTTGAAATCATAAAATTATTTGTTTAATAAAAATTATTGAAGGACTAGTTGTTCATAATAAATTTTCATATCCATTTTTGGAATAGTAAATAAATGAATTTCATATTTTCTAGGGTTTTCAAATAGGGGTTTAATTAGTAGTTAAATTGGAATCAGTTAGCTTTCCTAAAATATTTTCTGAAATTTAATCTTTTCTTTTAAATTTTTTATAAGTTTACCATCTTTCATTCACCCTCATTTCCCACATGAGCTTATTCATGTATTATCTGGGCCATTCGTTATTTGGGCCAACCCTCACCCTTCATCCCACACCCTCTCTCCCTATTTAAGTCCCTCATCACCATTCCCAAGAAACCCTAATCTCCAAAATTATTAGCTAGCCCCCACATTTTTCCACAAGCCAACAAGCCATCACCATTTTTATGTGCTCGTGTCCGCGTGTCCAGCATTACCGTGTCAGCCGTGTTGGCCTCGGGTCCGACCCCGGGTGTCCCACCGTATCCATTCATTTTTCTGTGTCCAGTTATTACAATATTACAATTTTCGTGTTCGACACCATCTGGACACAACCTCCTCCACTGTACACAACATCAACCCCCGTGTCCAACACCCGGACACGTCCACAGTACAGCGAACCCATCGTGTCCAGCCGACACGATCCACCCCGACACATCCACAGAACCTAACCCTAACCTAGATCCCGCTGCCGCCGGCGACTGAGTCCTCCTCCTCGTCGTCGAACGCCGGTGACTGCGAGGCCTCCCCCTCGGCGTCGAGCGCCGGTGGCCGCCTGCAACCACCGCCTGGAGCATCCTCGAGCCGAGCCCTCGCTGAGTCGACCGCCGCCGCCGCGGATCCCCTCATCGCCGAGTTCGAGCAGACCCGCCGCCTCAGATCAGCCGAGCCGTGGCCGCCTCGAGCAGACCCGCCGCCGCTCTCGAGTTCCACCGCCGCCTGGAACCGAGCACCCCGTCGTCGAGCCGTCGACCGCTGCGCCTCCTCGAACCGAGCGCCGCCGCCTCGAGCAGATCCGCAGCCGGTTGTGTCCAGATGGTGTAATATATATATTTAGTTTTATTGTTTATAATGTATGAATTTAGTTATGTATTATATATAAGGATTTGGTAATATTAATATGTAATATTGGTATATGTATATGTATATATTTTGTATATACTTAATATATTTTAATATAAAAATTTGTATATATGTATATCTGTATTTTCAGTATATTTTGGTATATACTTATATATACGTAGTATATGTTAGTATTTGAAATTGGTATATATGTATATACATATATATATATATATATATACATAAGTATTTGGTATGTAAATATATTTAGTATATATATAAAACTGTATTGATATATATGTACTTGTAAAAAACGTATTTTGGTGTATAGTATGTGTATTTCATTTAATATATATATGTAGGTATTTTGGTATAAAAATATATAATTAGTATAAATGTATATATATATCTTGTACATACAATTAATGTATTGTATATGTATTTAATGTGATGTACTAGTATTAGTATATATTTTAATAATAACATTGACAATATACATATATATATATATTTTAAAATATATTTTAGCATATGTATGAGTATACATATATAATGTTCAACTAGTATAAATCAAATATATATTTAAAAGATATATATATATATATTGTAAATACATTTAAATTGGTGCATGTATATATATTGTAAGTATTAATGATAATTAATAATATGTGTATTTATATACGTATCCCTACTAGATGACCCTAATTGACTAGTGCCCTGCCTGGCATAGCCCTGAGTTAGTATTTTGTTTGTGTGTTAGTATAGCATCTGATGCAAATGTGATATTGTGATATGTTTATAGGACTGTGGGTTCACCCAGGGGATACTCTGGAACAGGACATCAATAATTACCAGCTAAGGACCCAAGGCGAGTACATTCTCTGATTAGTTTCTAATTTATGATATCTCCTATGTTCACTGTATCTAGTATAAATATCCATGTTCTTGACACATTGGTTACACGGATTGGTATACACGAATCTCGTCATGAGATGTTATTCCTTATTCATGGTGTAGCTTGTACAAGACTTGTTTCCTTGATATCTTGTGCATGTACAGACACTGAGACCCAGGGAGATTTGCTACCTCCCTAGGGAATCCCGTGCCATAGCGTACCATGATTGGATCTACTATACCAGTCGGGGGTTTGGGGAGTACTTTAGTGTAGATATGTGATCATACCCAACTTTATATGCACCATAGCTCACCCCACATCTCACGTCGGGTGCGGCCTGACCATTTACATGCTCCATAGCTGTTACGTGTGATTAGCCTGATCTCTACATGCATCATAGCTAACCAACGGTTAGCCTGACTTTATATGAACCATAGCTAATCACATGTAACCAGCCTGATCAAGTTTCCAAGCCGATCACATATTAAAGCTAGTACTCACACACTTAGCCATAGGGTTCTTGCTCATTGACATATTGTTCTTTTCCTGCATTTACTTACAGTATTTCCAGTATTTCTCTCATTGTACATTTCTCGTACCTATACATGCATCTGGTATGTTTCCATCTAGAACTGCTACATAGTTTATGTCATTTATATAGAACTGCTATTTAGAGATGTACTTTGCTCCTTCCTGACTGGAAAATATTTTTCCAGACTGTGACCTTAGTGGACTTGTTTCTGACACTTGGGGATTGGTTGTTACTGATTTCAGGTATGATTATTTTGTCAGTAGACTTGTGTTGTATTCTTTTGTTTCTTCAAATTCTTATCGTGCTGTAGTTGTGATTGAGTATGTTGTTCATTTTATAGTGTTATCCGTGTCTCCTTATAGAGTTGGATACTAGTGTGAGATTATTTAGATTGTACTTGACCTAGACAGCGTTCTACCGCCGATGCTGCGGCGTAGGCTGGACGTACCCACGCTCTCGTGCCCCTAAACCGGGTGCGGGTCGTGACACTTTATGATAGCTTTAGTGTCCTAAAGCAACACGTCCGATGTTATTGCGTCCTCGGTTCCATAAAAATACGAGGGTTGGAGGCGCTTGAAGTTGCTTGCTGAGTTGTTGGCACAATGTCTGCCTCTTTCCAAAGCCCCTTGTACTGACTGAGTATGTCCTCTCGACGTCCATGAGATGCCAATAATTCCCAAATGATACCAATTAGCACACTGTTGTCCCCTCCTACATCAGGTACTGGTTGCACTGGCAAAATTACTGCAACGGGAGGTATTGGCTGTATCTGGGGTTCTTCATTCTGAGCTGTTCTGGACCCGGTCCCGGAATGCTGAGGCTGAACCTCAAGTGTTTGTTGGGCATCGAGACGCTGTTATGCTACTGGAGGAACTCAGGCAGGATGATCATAAGGACCAGATACAATGTCCCTTAAATATAAAGGGCACAAGGATCAAAGGGAAGGGACAGGATTGATCGAGGATCAAAGCAGATATTGAATCAAGATTCTAGGAATATAAATTTGACACTGGAGGAGATCAAGGAGTAACATGATTGAGACATCTAAAACATCTGGTAAATACTCCATACTTCTAAATTTTTAGACCTGCATGTGCCACCACTTCAACCATGTCACGCCCCAGAACCAGAATACTGGAGAGCGGAGGCAGACAAAGCAAGATACGTATATCAGAGTACTCTATATCCTGAGATACGGTCACGACTGTCTAGACATGTGAGGGTTTACTCTACAATCCAGCAGTCATTCCTAGGTCAAGAATCCTAGTTGTCTCAATCTCAAGAAAGCAAACAGTTACAAGATGTATGATCACCAAACATATATTAGTAAGGCATCCCAAACTATACATACACAGATGATCATGAAGCTAGTTAGAAAATAAAGAACTAGCAAGAGTATAATATTATATGGTCAGCTCTAGCTATAGTCTAGAATATGTTTTACATGTAGGCCTGTAGGCTAGAATGTCAAGTTCCAAAATACAAGGTAAATACGTGCTCGATGGCTAAATGCCTCAAAAGTATAAGTACAAGATCAGGTGGGTGATGAAGAATAAACCCACTCATGCCCTCGGGTGCTCCTGGTGTTCACCAACTTGAGGCAGAAAGTACGAAATATCCTGTGGTGTTGCTCCAAAATCTGGCTATACAAAACCAGTGGGGTCAGACCCCAAAATAGCAAGTACCACAAGGGAGCCAACTTAGGAACTAAAACTAGCATCCAGACAAATCAGTAAGAAATGGCACAAGGAACAGTTAAAATAAGTACAATAAGTAAAATAACAGTTAAACAGTTCTGGAGTATTTAATCAAGAATATCTGGAATCAGTACTAAGGTTACAGTTTTTGGATCAATAGTTAAATAAATCAGGACAAGACTAGACTAGACTGAAAATTAAGCAATCACGACCAATCATGCCATACGGCTTGCTATCATTAACTAACTGGGGTTATCACAGTTGTAAACTCCCTCGACCAGATTTCAGTAATCTAGGATTAGTTTTGACTAATTAGAATTATGGCAACTTTTTAAAATTTTATTTATTTATATATTCTATTGATTGTGCACCTGTTTATTACACAATTAATTAGGGCATCCCACTAGCTATTAAACCCTAAACAAATTTCACATTCCTACTCTAGACTTGTTAGACTACTTTTTTTGTATTTTGTGCAACTTCCAAAAATCTTGTTTGGTGCTTCATTTTAGTCGCACAAATATCGTTACAGACGTACGTATTTATTACCTATTTAAAATTCTGCTCTTTACCCATTCCTGTACACTAGGGATTTGAGGACCAGTAGGCACCTGTTTTTACCAAACAAAAATACGATAATATTCTACTCTAATTGTATTACAATTATCGTTTTGACACCGTAGAAAAATTATGACCCTAACAGCCTCAAAATAATTAGTGAACACCGTGCGCAGTATTTATTAAATAATAAATACGGTGACCCGTATCACCTAAGAAATCAGACCCTGCCCCTGCCCAGACTCACCCCACACTGTTCAAAATATTTTTCCCAGCTATTTTCCTCATTTCTGTACAATTCAGAATTTCGGGAAATCAGTATTTAAAATCAGGTAAATTACGAAATTACGCAAAATACCAAATTCATGCATTTATGCAATTATTGAAAAGTTAGGGGTTTATATGCAAAATTGCATGCTAGGTGGCCTAATCCTATTGGCTAGACCATAGGTGTGAGGGACCCACCATAAAAATCCAGAGAAATCCTGTAAAAATATCCCAAAATACCAAAAAGACCTAAATACCCCTAAAGTTGCACTTAATTACAACTTTGCCATTGCCTACAACCCTTATAAAACCCGACCCCCTCTCTTCAAATCCCTACAGCCCCTTCCCTCCGCCACCTCCGACCACCGCCTCCGGCCAAACCCTGCCCGACCTTCCGCCCTGACCCCCTCTCCCCTCCGGCCAAGCCCCACCGCCAGCGCCGCCCTGCTCCGCTGGCCACAGCCCCCGCAACCTCCCCCTTCCCTCACTGTCCACAGCACCACCACCACTCCCATCCACCCCCAGCGCCGCCTCCAGCCACCGTGCACCGCCACCACCACCCCCACTCGACTCGCCCCGACCTCCCCTACCTACCACCACCACCTCACATCCCCACGACACCCCCTCCGGCCGCCCTCACCTACACAGTGCCCCGGCCCAACTTCCGACTACACCACCACCCTCACCTCCGGCCGTCCCTAGCCTCCGCCACCGCCGTCGTGGACCGCCGCCACCACCACCAACCTGACCGCCACCCTTGTCATGCCCCAGTCCCAAAATACCGAGGGACCGGACGCGTGGCAATGGCCAGCAGCATACACCGATGGACAACCCAATTTAATGGATCTATTAGGGCATACTTAAGCTGTAAAAATAACAATAAGTAGGTCCAATGATACAAGTCTCAGTCTACACTAATCTTATCCATAACAGATAATCCAGATCAAATGCCAGAATAATGCAAATAAATATAAACTAACAAGTCTCAATAAAAGTGTCTCGGAGAACAATCCGAGTACAAGTCTGGTACATCAATGAAATAGACTGGAAATAAAATAACTAGAACATAAATAAAAGAGTATCTCAAGACAATACTCAGGAGAAGTCCTCTGGTACAATCCCGTCCTCGGATCCTGGTTCTGCTCCAATGTAGGCACCTGCTCCTGCTAATGCTAATGCTTCGGTCCCGTAAACCTCGGGACAGATCTCGTCTGCAATATCTGGGGACATAATCCGGATCCAGGTCCTCAGGGGACATAGCAAGGTACAAAGAGCTCATGCCAATAAATAAATATGCAGTGCAGCAATAAATAAAGCAATAGGGTAAATACGTAACCATCTAAGTGATATGCAAATGAGAACATTATTCCATACTCGGGCTGAGACTACTACAGGATCAGTGTCGGAGAAACCCATAGCAGTATTTTCTCGAAGGGCCAGAACTGGTGCCATAGCTCTGTGTCAGAGACTAAGACACATCCATATGTCAATATATAATATAATATAATCAGCCTTTCATATGGTAATACTCTTCCCACCCAATGAAATCTCACGTCTCATGTCCATGCCACGCAGGATCAAGACTAATGCAATAAGTCCGGATATAATCTAAGCATGTAAACTGTGTATGTCATAAACCTGTATCCTACACAGAATCACCATGAATATCTCAGGAAGATTCTATCTCATGAATAGTGTCAAGTGTCCTGGGTATAATGTACTTGATAAGACAAGTACGAGAATGTAAAGTGTCACGAATGTCCATCTCTAGATGACAGTACCCAACACCGCGTACGGTGTTGGCACCCGACTGATAATCGGACACTAAGTACGTCACACGGTCCTAGGTTAAGCATGCACAGCAATATAATGAAGCAAGAAAAATATGTAACAATACTGCAGAGTTTGGCAAGGTACACTTGCCTGGGGTCCTGGCTCCAACTGTAGCTCTAGTCTCAGTGTGATCTGCAGGTACTACTCCGGTTGCTGAAATAAACATCACCATTAGATTCAGAAAAATATCAAATAGCTAAAAACGTCTGTCCTTGAGTCCAATTTGGACACAAGGGCAAAATGACATTTTTAGGCCAAAGCGGGGTCCACATGTGGGCCGCTTCGCACCAAAAAATGCGTCAGGGTCAAAGGTCTCCAAATTCGTCAAACTTAGTGTCAACGGGTCAGGAACGATGATACGAACTCAACGGAACTTTCAGAATTGGATTTTGATGAGCCGGTCACAAAATTGCCCGTCAAGTGGAGCTTGTGGGGCCCACAACACGCAATTTCGTCAACGTTCTCAGAATCGAACCAAACTTGGGTTACAGGACCAGCGTATCGCTACGAGTCCGATGGCGCAAGTTTCGTCTCGATCCGACGTATGTACACAAAGTTAGGACGTATTCCAGAACTGACGGATACGAGATGGTGTCCGCGGATACGCGTTGATTCCGGTGTGCACGCACACCTGAATCGACTTCTGCGAAATCCCGCAAGTCCGTATCGATGACGCGCACGTATCTGTGAAGACCGCGCGCGACCAAGTCGTCCCGTTTGGCGGGGCATACCCAGTTTCGGGGTGAATCAGGGCGTTGATTTTCCTATTTTTGGATTGCGGTGTGCGATCACCACAGGACGCGATGCACCGAGCGGGTTACACGGACACCGAGAGGGTTATACTGTCTACGCGTAGCAACTGACGAAATCGAAAACGGGTAAACGAGCAGGGAGATACGCGTACCTGAACAGGATCCAAAAAAACCAAAATTTACCGTGTCCGACACGTGTCCGATACACAGAGACCTAGGTTTAGGGTTTTGGGGTTCTGCCGGAGCTCCGGCCGCACTGCGGCGGGGGAGGCCTGCCGGAGGAGGCTGGGGCGGCGCCGGCGAGGCTGGACGGAGGCGGCGGCGCCGGCACGGCGGTCGGAGGCGGCGGCCCCTTGCTGGTGCTCATGCTCGGGCTGGGAAGAAGGGGGAGGAGGTCGCCCGGCGAGGCGCTGCGGGAGGCGGCTGTGCGGCGGAGTAGAGGCGGGTCCGGCGGCGCGGGTACGGTGAGGAGCGGCGGTCGGAGTCTAGCGGCGGAGCAGCGGGGAGGGGTGTGGCCGGAGAGGGAGACGACGGTGAGGGTGGTGTTCGGGGCGAGGAGATTCAGGGCGGAGCGGGGAGGAGGAGAGGGCGAGTCCGGCGGCGCTGTCGAGGGAGGTGGAGGTCGGCGGAGGCACGGGCGGTCGGGGGTCTAGGGTTCAGGCTGTGAGGAGGGGAAGTTGGCCGGAGACGGGTCTGCGGGGGTGACGAGGGGTGGCCGATGGTCGGGCTGCTGCAGCGACGAAGGCAGAAAGAAGAGAGCGAGGGGGTGTGCGGCAGCGGGGCACGAATCCCGAGGCTATTTATAGCCGAAACAGTGAATCCGATATAGGGTTTCGGCATGGGTTAACGGGTCGGTGGGTCGGGTCGGGTCAGGCGGATCCGACCCGATCCGCATAAAGGAATGCGGGTTTGGGTATCGGGTTGGCGGGTCGCGGGTTAGACCCAGATCCGACCCGCTAAGGTGGGTGTGGGTTGGTTCAATTGAACCCGGTCCAGTTTGGTTTATTTAAAAATAAACCCGGTTTAATTAGGGTTTAATTTGGTTTATTTATTTAATAGTTTTTAGGGCTTTAAACGGGTTTTTGGAGTCCAATAAATTCACCGAAAATTATCCTATGTCCGGTTTTCCATTTTACACCATAAAATATTATTTTCATAATATTTTAATATTAATTAACAGTAATTAAAAATAATTTAATTATCAAAAACCTAGGTTTTAATTACAGAAAAATCCTGGAACATTCCAGAAAATTATGAAAAATCCAAATTAAAATTTCTTGAAAAAATCAGGGGGATTACAATATACCCCCCTTAAGGGGATTGCGTCCTCGCAATCAAAGAATAACCGGTCAACAGAGATGACATGGTTGCAAATATTGTTCGAAGCACATCATGATCAAGGAGAGTCAAGGTTGAGGGTGTAAGAATAATACAAAAGAAAAATTATTTTCCTAAGCATTAAAAGTTATGCAATCTCCCGTATGAAGGGGATTTAGAAGGCTACAGTTCAGAAAAACTAGATTATTGCTTAAGAACATACTAGGTTATCAATTATAAAAATATTCTAGGTATTTAGCAATTTAAAATTACTAGGTGAAGGCTAGGGTCACGAACCAACATGCAAAAACTAAAACAATACAAGAAACAGAAACTATAAAAACTTACGCGGATTAGCTACTCCATGAATTTGTGCATCCTCCAAAGTCATAGCAAAAGCTTGTCCGCGTCCTTGAGGTGGATTCCTCTGCTGCTGCTGGGCCTGCTGGAAGGGTGCTGGTCGAGGTGCCAAAGGTGGCCTTGGTTGATATCCTCCTGGTGCTGGTAGAGCTTGTTGGTTTGCCCTTGGTGCTCCTTCTCTACGCTCAGGGCAGTCCCTTACTTCATGCTGTCTGGATCCGCAACCTAAGCATAGTCCTAACCTGCGTCTGCATTCCCTGGCGAGATGGCCTGCTTTGCCACAGTAGTGACAAGTAGAGAGGACTATTACTTGTGGTGTAGATGCGTTCTGCTGTTGCTGTAGGTGAGGTCTCTTTGCAGCTTCTTCTTGTGGTTCTCTGGTTGTTGCTGATGTGGAAGGCCGCTTCAGACTGGTCTCTCTCCTGGTGACGTGCTCCATGCGCCGAGCTGCGGCAAGGACGTCCGAGTAAGATGTGGGCGCAATGGATCCAATTAGTTTATGTAGCTCGAAGTTTAGTCCATCGAAGAACTTCTCGGCCTTCTCTTCTTCTGTCGGAATCAAGGTAGGGGCGAAGCGACTCAGACGAATAAATTCCGTGTTGTACTCTTCCACTGTCATATTGCCTTGGATAAGGCGGTTGAACTTGTCTCTGAGTTCTGATCGAGCGATAGCTAGAATGTACATCTCTTGGAAGAGTCTGGAGAACTCCTCCCAGGTGACTCGGTCTGGTCCGAGCCGTGTCTCCTCAGATAGCCACCAGTGATATGCATTGTCCGTCAATTGCATTCTGACGGCAGTCATCCAACGTTCCTTTGGTAGCTCTGTTGCTTCTAATTGATGTCGTATGTTGGTAAGCCACTCATGAACTTCTGTAGGTTCCTCCTTGCCTGAGAAGGTGCGGGGCTTCAGCTGGCGGAAGTCGGTGATAGAGCCCATCGGTTGCCGTCGAGTTGGTAGGTTGGCCTGCTCTAGTGCATGTGCTAGGCTGCGACTCAAAGTCTCTTGTTGGATCTGCTGTTGAGCTTGCATCATTGCGTAGATCATTTGGAACATCTGCTGCCCGTCCATAGGTTGTCCTGGTGGGAATACAGGCATTGGTGGGACGAACTGCGGAGGCGGTGGGATGTCGTCACGCCGAGATCTAGAGGCATGCTGATCTGCTTGGCTGCCTTGGTGAGTAGAGGGATCTCCACTCAATGGCGCCACTTCATCTTCTCCGTAGATGGCTACAGCACCTATTGGTGTGTTTGCTGGAGTTTCGTCGTTGGCTCTTGAATCTATTACTCTGCATCAAAATAAACTATAAGAGACGTACTGGAATCTAGGCATGATGCAAGAAAATTTAATTCGAATACGATATAGATATCAAAAACGTTTCAAGCAAGTGGATGAGATCCTAAAAACTTATCCTATTCTTATTGCAGGCTTGCTCGGTCCCTAAGTTGAAACCGAACAATTTAGTCGTTGACCTGCATGGGCCACCACAAAAACCATGTCACGCCCCAGTCCCAAAATACCGAGGGACCGAACGCGTGGCAATGGCCAGCAGCATACACCGATGGACAACCCAATTTAATGGATCCATCAGGGCATACTTAAGCTGTAAAAATAACAATAAGTAGGTCCAATGATACAAGTCTCAGTCTACACTAATCTCATCCACAACAGATAATCCAGATCAAATGCCAGAATAATGCAAATAAATATAAACTAACAAGTCTCAATAAAAGTGTCTCGGAGAACAATCCGAGTACAAGTCTGGTACATCAATGAAATAGACTGGAAATAAAATAACTAGAACATAAATAAAAGAGTATCTCAAGACAATACTCAGGAGAAGTCCTCTGGTACAATCCCGTCCTCGGATCCTGGTTCTGCTCTAATGTAGGCACCTGCTCCTGCTAATGCTAATGCTTCGGTCCCGTAAACCTCGGGATAGATCTCGTCTGCAATATCTGGGGACATAATCCGGATCCAGGTCCTCAGGAGACATAGCAAGGTACAAAGAGCTCATGCCAATAAATAAATATGCAGTGCAGCAATAAATAAAGCAATAGGGTAAATACGTAACCATCTAAGTGATATGCAAATGAGAACATTATTCCATACTCGGGCTGAGACTACTACAGGATCAGTGTCGGAGAAACCCATAGCAGTATTTTCTCGAAGGGCCAGAACTGGTGCCATAGCTCTGTGTCAGAGACTAAGACACATCCAGATGTCAATATATAATATAATATAATCAGCCTTTCATATGGTAATACTCTTCCCACCCAATAAAATCTCACGTCTCATGTCCATGACACGCAGGATCAAGACTAATACAATAAGTCCGGATATAATCTAAGCATGTAAACTGTGTATGTCATAAACCTGTATCCTACACAGAATCACCATGAATATCTCAGGAAGATTCTATCTCATGAATAGTGTCAAGTGTCCTGGGTATAATGTACTTGATAAGACAAGTACGAGAATGTAAAGTGTCACGAATGTCCATCTCTAGATGACAGTACCCAACACCGCGTACGGTGTTGGCACCTGACTGATAATCGGATGCTAAGTATGTCACACGGTCCTAGGTTAAGCATGCACAGCAATATAATAAAGCAAGAAAAATATGTAACAATACTGCAGAGTTTGGCAAGGTACACTTGCCTGGGGTCCTGGCTCCAACTGTAGCTCTAGTCTCAGTGTGATCTGCAGGTACTACTCCGGTTGCTGAAATAAACATCACCATTAGATTCAGAAAAATATCAAATAGCTAAAAACGTCTGTCCTTGAGTTCAATTTGGACACAAGGACAAAAATGACATTTCCGGGCCAAAGCGGGGTCCACATGTGGGCCGCTTCGCACCAAAAAATGCGTCAGGGTCAAAGGTCTCCAAATTTGTCAAACTTAGTGTCAACGAGTCAGGAACGATGATACGAACCCAACGGAACTTCCAGAATTGGATTCCGATGAGCCGGTCACAAAATCGCCCGTCAAGTGGAGCCTGTGGGGCCCACGACACGCGATTTCGTCAACGTTCTCAGAATCGAACCAAACTTGGGTTACAGGACTAGCGTATCGCTACGAGTCCGATGGCGCAAGTTTTGTCTCGATCCGACGTGTGTACACAAAGTTAGGACGCGTTCCAGAACTGACGGATACGGGATGGTGTCCGCGGATACGCGTTGATTCCGGTGTGCACGCACACCCGAATCGACTTCTGCGAAATCCCGCACGTCCGTATCGACGACGCGTACGTATCTGTGAAGACCGCGTGCGACCAAGTCGTCCCGTTTGGCAGGGCGTACCCAGTTTCGGGGTGAATCAGGGGGTTGATTTTCCTATTTTTGGATTGCGGTGTGCGATCACCACAGGACGCGATGCACCGAGCGGGTTGCACGGGCACCGAGAGGGTTATATTGTCTACGCGTAGCAACTGACGAAATCGAAAACGGGTAAACGAGCAGGGAGATACGCGTACCTGAACAGGGTCCAAAAAAACATAGAATTTACCGTGTCCGACATGTGTCCGATCCACAGAGACCTAGGGTTAGGGTTTTGGGGTTCTGCCGGAGCTCCGGCGGCGCTGCGGCGGGGGAGGCCGGCCGGAGGAGGCTGGGGCGGCGCCGGCACGGCGGTCGGAGGCGGCGGCCCCTTGCTGGTGCTGCTGCTCGGGCTGGGAAGAAGGGGGAGGAGGTCGGCCGGTGAGGCGCTGCGGGAGGCGGCTGTGCGGCAGAGTAGAGGCGGGTCCGGTGGCGCGGGTGCGGTGAGGAGCGGCGGTCGGAGTCTAGCTGCGGAGCAGCGGGGAGGGGTGTGGCCGGAGAGGGAGACGACGGTGAGGGTGGTGTTCGGGGCGAGGAGATTCAGGGCGGAGCGGGGAGGAGGAGAGGGCGAGTTCGGCGGCGCTGTCGAGGGAGGTGGAGGTCGACGGAGGCACGGGCGGTCGGGGGTCTAGGGTTCAGGCTGTGAGGAGGGGAAGTTGGCCGGAGACGGGTCTGCGGGGGGTGACGAGGGGTGGCCGATGGTCGGGCTGCTGCAACGACGAAGGCGGAGAGAAGAGAGAGAGGGGGTGTGCGGCGGCGGGGCACGAATCCCGAGGCTATTTATAGCCGGAACAGTGAATCCGACATAGGGTTTCGGCATGGGTTAACGGGTCGGTGGGTCGGGTCGGGTCAGGCGGATCCGACCCGATCCGCATAAAGGAATGCGGGTTTGGGTATCGGGTTGGCGGGTCGCGGGTTAGACCCGGATCCGACCCGCTAAGGTGGGTGTGGGTTGGTTCAATTGAACCCGGTCCGGTTTGGTTTATTTAAAATAAACCCGGTTTAATTAGGGTTTAATTTAGTTTATTTATTTAATAATTTTTAGGGCTTTAAACGGGTTTTCGGAGTCCAATAAATTCACCGAAAATTATCCTATGTCCGGTTTTCCATTTTACACCATAAAATATTATTTCTATAATATTTTAATATTAATTAACAGTAATTAAAAATCATTTAATTATCAAAAACCTAGGTTTTAATTACAGAAAAATCCTGGAACATTCCAGAAAATTATGAAAAATCCAAATTAAAATTTCTTGAAAAAATCAGGGGGATTACAACCCTCCCCTCCTTCGATTCCCCCGCCTGCACCACCCTCTCCGCCGCTCCTCCGCCGCCGGCAGCCCCCGCAGGGAACTACTGCTGCTACTGCTATCTGCTACTACTGCTGTTCTCTCTTCTCCGGCCGCCTCCGGCCAGCTCCGCCGCCGTCCACCCCGCCGTCGATAACCCCTAGGGCCCACCTGTCAGAGGGTATAACCCTAAACCCTATATATATGTAATTATATATATATATTTGTATATGTATATGTATATGTATATATATATATATAGGTATATATATATATATATGTATATTTATATGTTATATACTATTATTTACAGTATATTATACTGTATATATATTATATATATATAACTATATTTTATATATATATTTATATATGTAAGTTGTATATATGTATATATATATATCTATGTATATATACTATATATATAATTATGTATATATGTATATGTATATGTATATGTATATGTATATTATATAATATTATGATATATATATATATATATACATTTATTTCTATATATATATATATATCTATAGTATATATATATATGTGTATATATATTTATATATATATATATATAATATGTATACTATATGTTATATATGTATATATAACATATTTGTATATGTTATATAAATACTATCATATAGTATATATGTATATTATGCATTTTTTTCTTTTATTTATTTTTCTGCACCTAATTTCCTGCACCTATTATATATGTTTATATATATATATATATATCTATACATATATATTATCTATATTGCTGGATAATACAGCTTATATATATTATATATATAATTTTAAATTCTTGCAATATTATTTTATTTAATAATATTATATATTACTGTGCTGGATATTACAGCCTATTTATATATGCATATTTACAATTATTGCACTTTATTTAAACAGTGGTCACATATAGACCCTGATAATATTTATATTATAATTATTGAATAAGTACAGCGTTTATTTATGTATTAAATTTCTGCACTGTCTTTTCATTTATCTATATATATATATACATCAGTGGATATACCCTGATTATTATATTATTATAAATCAGAGGATACACCCTGATAATATTATATTATATTATTATATATAGCAGTGGATATACCCTGCTACTATTTACCTGCATTTGTCTGTTCTTTAAATACTATATATATACTGCTATATATACTGTATCTATATACATACTATATATATATATCTATATTATATATATGTATATAAGTATAGATAAATGTATACTTATTATTTACAATCATGATATTCACGAACCCTGTCTATTTTAACAGAAACCAACTACAGCACAGCCAGTGACCCCCTGTCACCAGCAACCTCAAACCTGACTGTGAGATCAGGTTATCAACACTATCAGGGAGTAGGCAAGTATACCTTGCCAAGTTTAATGTTTAAATTCTCAAATATTGTTATATGCTTCTTGCTTCTGAAATTCATAGACCAAGAGTACCTGAGACTGCCTCTGGTACAGTCAACGGATACGTTGACAATTAGTGTAAATAACTTAGTCTTACTGACTCACCAACACTGTGAGAATATTCTGATATTCTCCTAGACCCTATCACGGGAACACGCAACATGGTTGCATTACATATATGGATGTGAGCTGCGTATTTGATTAGCTACCAGTACGTGTGACCCGCATCACGGATAGAATAACTCAGGAAATGTACGACTTGACATTTAGTTTCATTGGGATGGGAAAGATAACTAGTAGACGTATGGGACACCCCCTCCATATATGATTTATACCTTCGTACCATGCTCCTTGGAGATGGTCGATTGCAGAGCTACCCGTGAGTCCGGGGGCATACGACACATATACTAGCCAGTCACCACGATTGGTGAATTACGTCAGCGTATATCTAGCCACACATTCCCATGCGTACTACAAGCTCTTTACTTGTATTATACTTAGATGGTTAGCACCCTGTATTTATTTTCTTTATTCAGTAATTACATACATGGCATGTCATTTTCTGTATCTTGTTATGTCCCACTGAGGACCTGGTTCCCTGCCAGATCTAGACGAGGCTTTCAACCCCACTATGTACGGCCCTGATCAAGAGGCCAGATGTGCTACTAAGGAGGAGCTCGAGGAGACGCCCTCAGAGTATGCTTGACCCTAGAGGCCTGCTACCTGGAGATGGAGATGTTTTCATCAGATAGACACTGCTTAGTCTATCTGATTTTTCTGTGCTATTATTAGTTTTTGTAGTAGACCTGTATTCTCACCAGTTGTGTATTATATCAGACTCAGTTTTATATATATTTCAGCACTTGCTTTTCTGACATATTGTTGTGGATGAGATATTTTTACCTGTTCTATACTTGTAGTATTTTAGGACAGCGTAGCACGTCCCTTTGGGTCCATCAAAGTGGAATAAGCCCATAGTGACGTGTCAGCTGGCCAGTGACACGTGGCCTAGTTCCTGACATTTTGGGACTGGGGCGTGACACGGTTTTAGTGGTGGCCTATGCAGGTCCAATTTTTATTGCTAGTGGTATGATGACATGCCTAGCAAGCCTGCAATAGGATAGGAATATTAGGTCTCATCTACACTGACACCATCTTAAAATTTTTTTTTCTTGCTTGATTATCAATTATTATCTCCTTTGTGTTTTCTAATTACTCTATTTTCTTCAGAAATATGGACATACCCGGGAAACCTGCGAATAATAGGGCTGACCAAGCCACAAACACCTCGCCAAGTGTCCAAGGAACCCCGTCCAATCACCAAAATTCTGGCGAGGAGACAACACCGCAGGCGGAGACACCGTTGCCTTCACCTCCAGCCTTGCCTATCCTGATGCCACAGCTTGAGGGTCAACCTCAAATGTTGCAGTTTCTCCAGACTATGTTGCAGAACCAGTGGCAACAGACTGAGGCCCTGAGACAATCTCAGTGGCAGCAGACTGAAGCTCTGCGACAGACGTTGATGACGGCTTTGGAGAGAGCTACTACTCCGGCACCCGCACCTGTCCAACCAGCGGGCACAGTTAGAGGCTTCCGCCAAATGAGCCCGAGATACTTTAAAGGCAACGAAACTCCTGAGGAGATCTCCGACTGGATCTCCAATACCGAAATGCTGCTAGAAGGATCGCAACTCACCCCCAACCTATGGATGACCGCTGTAAGGGGCCAACTTCTTGGCAACGCCCATCACTGGTGGGAATCCATAGAGCGCAGCGTCGACAAAGACCAAACTTGGCAACAATTCTTGGAGCACTTCAACGCCAAGTACTTTCCAGCGACAGTTCAGAATGCCCTATACTCCCAATTCCTGCACCTGGAGCAAGGAAACATGACGGTAGATGCCTACGACGCAGAGTTTAGCCGACTAAGTCATTTCGGTGCTAATCTGATCCCGAACGAGCTGAAGAAGGCTAAAAGATTCCACCATGGCCTTAACTACGAGCTCCAGAGATACACAACAGTGCATTCAAGAATCTCCTACAAACGAGGTTCTTACCGAAGCCAGGGAGCAAGAAGCAATTGGCCGAGGAGCAAGGCGCTCAAATTCAACCTTCCCGGCCAAGAACCAGCAAGGAGCAGGAGGACCTATACGTCGTCCCCAATATCAGACTCAGCAGACAACGAGGCCCTACCAGAAGAAGGAGCTCCCGACTTATCACTTTTGTGGCAAGAAAGGACATTGGGTCAGTGACTGCAGAAAGAAGCTGGGATTATGCCTGCTATGTGGAGCTAAAAATTATATGGCCAGAGACTGCCCACAACGCAGAGATGCAGCACCTCAGCAAGGACAGAAGCCAGGAGCACAAGCCCAGAAGATGCTACCCTCCACATCAGGAGGATATCAGCGAGGAGCACCCTTGCCTACTCAGGAAGCCCAGTTTAAATCCAGACAACAACCTGGAGGGCAAAGGCACGGACAAGCCTTTGCGTTAGCTGCAATTACAGAAGAGCCTGAAGGGGAAACTATATCAGGTACCATTTTAGTTGCATCATTACCTGCAACTGTATTGTTCGATTCTGGGGCTACTTTGTCTTTCATATCCAGTAGTTTCGTAACCATACACAAGCTATCCACTTCCCCGCTACCCAAGTATTGGAAAATACTTACTGGAGGAGGTATTGTTCTAGTTACCAACATTATCGAAAACTGTCCGGTAGTTGTTTGTAGTAGAGGACTAAGAGCACGATTTTTGGTACTTCCAATGCCAAATTTCGACGTTGTCTTAGGCATGGACTGGCTAAGCCAGAACGATGCTATCTTAGACTGCCGAAAGGGTAGTGTTATCTTTAGACCCCCATATCACCCGGAGTTCGAATATGCCCGAGGAACCATAGAGCAAGGAGTAGGCCAGACTCCTAGAGCTTACATGGCGATGGAGACAGCACTTCCATCAGTTATAGCAGAGTTCGCGGACGTATTTCCAGAAGAATTGCCAGGCCTACCGCCTGATAGAGAAGTGGAGTTCATTATTGAGCTAATTCCTGGAGCTGCACCAGTATCCTCCAATGTATACCGACTGGCGAAGAAGGAACTTGACGAGCTGAAGCTTCAACTGGAGGAATTACAGATCAAGGGATTTGTTCATCCTAGTGCATCACCCTGGGGAGCACCAGTGTTGTTTGTACCAAAGAAGGACGGAACATATCGCATGTGTATTGATTACAGAGCCCTCAACGCTCCAACAATCAAGAACAAGTATCCCTTGCCGAGAATTGACGACCTGTTAGATCAACTAACAGGAGCCGTGGTATTCTCGAAGATAGACTTGAGATCAGGCTATCATCAGGTCAAGGTAAGCAGAGAAGACATTCCAAAGACAGCATTCAGGACTCGTTTTGGTCATTACGAGTTTCTGGTGATGCCATTTGGACTGACTAATGCACCTGCTGTATTCATGAACCTGATGAACCGAGTCTTCCATCAATATCTGGACCAGTTCGTGGTAGTCTTCATCGACGACATTCTGGTGTATTCGAAGAGCCACAAGGAGCATGAAGAGCACTTGAGACTGGTACTAGAGACGCTGAGACGGGAGAGCCTTTATGCTAAGATGAGCAAGTGTAAATTCTTCCTTGATCGTGTCACTTTTCTGGGACACGTAATCACAGGAGAAGGCATCTCGGTGGACCCAGCAAAGATTTCATCTGTGGAGACATGGCCAACTCCGACCAATGTCTCAGAGGTGAGAAGCTTTCTAGGACTTGTCGGATATTACCGGAGGTTCGTAGAAAACTTTGCAAGAATCTCGGAGCCAATTACTCGCCTTACCCGCAAGGAGCATGAGTTTATATGGACTGAAGAATGCCAGATAGCTTTTGATGAGTTGAAGAAGCGTCTGACTACAGCCCCCATTTTGACTATACCATCTGGATCCGGAGGTTTCGTCATCTATAGCAATGCATCCGGAAAAGGATTTGGTTGTGTCTTAATGCAACATGGGAAGGTTGTAGCTTATGCCTCAAGACAGCTGAGGACTCATGAGAAGAATTACCCCACTCACGACCTGGAGCTTGCCGCAGTCATCTTCGTCCTGAAGCTATGGAGACACTATCTATACGGCGAACGAGTGGAGATTTTTATCGATCACAAGAGCCTGAAATATGTCTACACTCAGAAAGACTTAAATCTGAGGCAAAGACGATGGCTTGAAGTGATGACGGATTTCGAGATTGATCTACAGTACCATCCTGGAAAAGCAAATATGGTAGCAGATGCTCTAAGCAGAAGACCCTCGGCATTCTTTATGATCACCCAACCAGATCTGCTGAGAGATCTAGAAAAGTTGGGAATAGAGGTCATTATGCCAGGACTTGACGGCCAGTTATCAAACTACCAGCTGCAATCAACCTTGGTGGAAAGAATCAAAGCTGCTCTACCAGCAGATGCAAGATTTCAGAGGCTTCGCCAAAGAACAGAAGCTGGAATCCAGACAGGATATCGCATACACGAAGATGGGACTCTAAGATGTGGAAATCGTCTTTATGTTCCAAATGAAGAACTTCGTAATGAACTGATGTCAGAAGCTCATAGCTCAACATACTCTATACATCCGGGAGGCACAAAGATGTACAGAGATCTGCGACAATATTACTGGTGGCATGGAATGAAGCGGGAAATAGCACGCTTTGTGGCTAAATGCCTGGTGTGTCAGCAAGTCAAGGCTGAGCATCAAAGATTTGCCGGTCTACTTCAACCCCTCCCAATACCTGAATAGAAATGGGAACACATTACGATGGATTTTGTTACGGGCTTCCCAAGAAGTCCTAGTGGTCGTAATGCTGTCTGGGTGATTGTAGACAGACTCACTAAGTCTGCTCATTTCCTACCTTTCAGAGTCGGACAATCTATCGAAGTCTTGGCGGATATGTACATGAAAGAGATAGTGCGTCTGCATGGAGTACCAGTCAGTATAATATCTGACAGGGATACGAGATTTACATCTTACTTTTGGCGAAGTATGCAAGAGAGTCTTGGTACCCGCCTCAAGTTCAGCACCTCGTATCATCCGCAGACAGATGGCCAGTCAGAGCGCACCATCCAGACTCTAGAAGATATGCTGAGAGCCTGTATGCTTGATTTCAGCGGATCCTGGGAAGATCACTTACATCTGGTGGAATTTTCCTACAACAACAGCTATCAAGCGAGCATTCAAATGGCTCCCTTTGAAGCTTTGTATGGAAGGAAATGCCATTCCCCAGTATGCTGGAGTGATGTTGGCGAGAGACAGATTCTGGGGCCAGAACTGATTATTCGTACGGTGGAGAAAGTAAAGAAGATCCAGGGACACCTACGAGCTGCACAAGACAGACAGAAGCACTGGGCCAACATTCATCGTAGACCTCTAGAGTTCCAAGTAGGGGAGCATGTGTTCTTGAAGATCTCACCTACCAGAGGAACTATCAGATTTGGAGGAAGAGGGAAGCTAAGTCCAAGGTACATTGGACCCTTCGATGTGCTAGATCGCGTCGGAGAAGTTGCTTACAGGCTAGCTCTACCTCAGACTTTGGAGGGAGTACATGACGTCTTCTACGTATCTCAGCTGAGGAGGTACATTCCAGACCCGAGTCATGTGCTAGACTACTCAGAGATAACCATCGGACCGAGCTTATCATACCAGGAGGAGCCTGTAGAGATCCTGGACCATAGCGAGAAAGTGTTGCGAGGCCAGACTATTCCTCTCGTTCGGGTTGCATGGAGACATCATGCACCAGGTGAATCCACCTGGGAACGAGAAGAGGATATTCGTCAGCGTTATCCTCACCTATTTCCAAACCAGGGTATGTCCAATATTTCAAATTCAATCTTTCTTAATCATCGTATGTCCTTAATCAATTTTTCATTCTCATTATATGGTTGTTTTTATTTCGAGGACGAAATATTCTAAGGAGGGTAGATTGTAAACTCCCTCGACCAGATTTCAGTAATCTAGGATTAGTTTTGACTAATTAGAATTATGGCAACTTTTTAAAATTTTATTTATTTATATATTCTATTGATTGTGCACCTGTTTATTACACAATTAATTAGGGCATCCCACTAGCTATTAAACCCTAAACAAATTTCACATTCCTGCTCTAGACTTGTTAGACTACTTTTTCTGTATTTTGTGCAACTTCCAGAAATCTTGTTTGGTGCTTCATTTTAGTCGCACAAATATCGTTACAGACGTACGTATTTATTACCTATTTAAAATTCTGCTCTTTACCCATTCCTGTACCCTAGGGATTTGAGGACCAGTAGGCACCTGTTTTTGCCAAACAAAAATACGATAATATTCTACTCTAATTGTATTACAATTATCGTTTTGACACCGTAGAAAAATTATGACCCTAACAGCCTCAAAGTATTAGTGAACACCGTGCGCAGTATTTATTAAATAATAAATATGGTGACCCGTATCACCTAAGAAATCAAACCCTGCCCCTGCCCAGACTCACCCCACACTGTTCAAAACATTTTCCCCAGCTATTTCCCTTATTTCTCTACAATTCAGAATTTCGGAAAATCAGTATTTAAAATCAGGTAAATTGCGAAATTACGCAAAATACCAAATTCATGCATTTATGCAATTATTGAAAAGTTAGGGGTTTATATGCAAAATTGCATGCTAGGTGGCCTAATCCTATTGGCTAGACCATAGGTGTGAGGGACCCACCATAAAAATCCAGAGAAATCCTGTAAAAATATCCCAAAATACCAAAAAGACCTAAATACCCCTAAAGTTGCACTTAATTACAACTTTGCCATTGCCTACAACCCTTATAAAACCCGACCCCCTCTCTTCAAATCCCTACAGCCCCTTCCCTCCGCCACCTCCGACCACCGCCTCCGGCCAAACCCTGCCCGACCCTCCGCCCTGACCCCCTCTCCCCTCCGGCCAAGCCCCACCGCCAGCGCCGCCCTGCTCCGCCGGCCACAGCCCCCGCAACCTCCCCCTTCCCTCACTGTCCACAGCACCACCACCACTCCCATCCACCCCCAGCGCCGCCTCCGGCCACCGTGCACCGCCACCACCACCCCCACTCGACTCGCCCCGACCTCCCCTACCTACCACCACCACCTCACCTCCCCACGACACCCCCTCCGGCCGCCCTCACCTCCACAGTGCCCCGGCCCAACTTCCGACTACACCACCACCCTCACCTCCGGCCGTCCCTAGCCTCCGCCACCGCCGTCGTGGACCGCCGCCACCACCACCAACCTGACCGCCACCCTCCCCTCCTTCGATTCCCCCGCCTGCACCACCCTCTCCGCCGCTCCTCCGCCGCCGGCAGCCCCCGCAGGGAACTGCTGCTGCTGCTACTGCTATCTGCTACTACTGCTGTTCTCTCTTCTCCGGCCGCCTCTGGCCAGCTCCGCCGCCGTCCACCCGCCGTCGACAACCCCTAGGGCCCACCTGTCAGAGGGTATAACCCTAAACCCTATATATATGTAATTATATATATATATTTGTATATGTATATGTATATGTATATATATGTATATATATATGTATATATATAGGTATATATATATGTATATTTATATGTATATATGTATATTTATATATATATATATGATATATACTATTATTTACAGTATATTATACTGTATATATATTATATATATATAACTATATTTTATATATATATTTATATATGTAAGTTGTATATATGTATATATATATATCTATGTATATATACTATATATATTATTATGTATATATGTATATGTATATGTATATGTATATTATATAATATTATGATATATATATATATATACATTTATTTCTATATATATATATCTATAGTATATATATATATATATATGTACATATATTTATATATATATAATATGTATACTATATGTTATATATGTATATATAACTTATTTGTATATGTTATATAAATACTATCATATAGTATATATGTATACTATGCATTTTTTTCTTTTATTTATTTTTTTGCACCTAATTTCCTGCACCTATTATATATGTTTATATATATATATATATATATATATATATATATATATATATATATATATATATATATATATATATATATATATATATATCTATACATATATATTATCTATATTGCTGGATAATACAGCTTATATATATTATATATATAATTTTAAATTCTTGCAATGTCATTTTATTTAATAATATTATATATTACTGTGCTGGATATTACAGCCTATTTATATATGCATATTTACAATTATTGCACTTTATTTAAACAGTGGTCATATATAGACCCTGATAATATTTATATTATAATTATTGAATAAGTACAGCATTTATTTATGTATTAAATTTCTGCACTGTCTTTTCATTTATCTATATATATATATATATACATTAGTGGATATACCCTGATTATTATATTATTATAAATCAGAGGATACACCCTGATAATATTATATTATATTATTATATATAGCAGTGGATATACCCTGCTACTATTTACCTGCATTTGTCTGTTCTTTAAATACTATATATATATTGCTATATATACTATATCTATATACATACTATATATATATCTATATTATATATATGTATATAAGTATAGATAAATGTATACTTATTATTTACAATCATGATATTCACGAACCCTGTCTATTTTAACAGAAACCAACTACAGCACAGCCAGTGACCCCCTGTCACCAGCAACCTCAAACCTGACTGTGAGATCAGGTTATCAACACTATCAGGGAGTAGGCAAGTATACCTTGCCAAGTTTAATGTTTAAATTCTCAAATATTGTTATATGCTTCTTGCTTCTGAAATTCATATACCAAGAGTACCTGAGACTGCCTCTGGTACAGTCAACGGATACGTTGACAATTAGTGTAAATAACTTAGTCTTACTGACTCACCAACACTGTGAGAATATTCTGATATTCTCCTAGACCCTATCACGGGAACACGCAACATGGTTGCATTACATATATGGATATGAGCTGCGTATTTGATTAGCTACCAGTACTTGTGACCCGCATCACGGATAGAATAACTCAGGAAATGTACGACTTGACATTTAGTTTCATTGGGATGGGAAAGATAACTAGTAGACGTATGGGACACCCCCTCCATATATGATTTATACCTTCGTACCATGCTCCTCGGAGATGGTCGATTGCAGAGCTACCCGTGAGTCCGGGGGCATACGACACATATACTAGCCAGTCACCACGATTGGTGAATTACGTCAGCGTATGTCTAGCCACACATTCCCATGCGTACTACAAGCTCTTTACTTGCATTACACTTAGATGGTTAGCACCCTGTATTTATTTTCTTTATTCAGTAATTACATACATGGCATATCATTTTCTGTATCTTGTTATGTCCCACTGAGGACCTGGTTCCCTGCCAGATCTAGACGAGGCTTTCTACCCCACTGTGTATGGCCCTGATCAGGAGGCCAGATGTGCTACTGAGGAGGAGCTCGAGGAGACGCCCTCAGAGTATGCTTGACCCTAGAGGCCTGCCACCTGGAGATGGAGATATTTTCATCAGATAGACACTGCTTAGTCTATCTGATTTTTCTGTGCTATTATTAGTTTTTGTAGTAGACCTGTATTCTCACCAGTTGTGTATTGTATCAGACTCAGTTTTATATATATTTCAGCACTTGCTTTTCTGACATGTTGTTGTGGATGAGATAGTTTTACCTGTTCTATACTTGTAGTATTTTAGGACAGCGTAGCACGTTCCTTTGGGTCCATCAAAGTGGAATAAGCCCATAGTGACGTGTCAGCTGGCCAGTGACACGTGGCCTAGTTCCTGACATTTTGGGACTGGGGCGTGACAACAGTCCTAGTTACTAACACATGGAGTTTAAGATTTCATACAGCCACATGCCCTGCAGACTATCCGGGTTGTCCAGGCCTAAGGATACATAGAATATATTGTATTAGGTATAGTAATTTACAGGTAATGAAATACTCGACGACATGTTGGAAGTGTACCCCTCACGATGGAGAGCTCCAAATCTATCAGTTGTCGCTGGGATACCGGGATTGCATGTATCCAGAAAATCTCTCTAGATGCTTCTAATTCATTATTCTACTTATTATCCTGGACAAGTTATCAAGAATTCCTGACCGTGGTGCTCAGGAATTTGTCTTAGACATGATTCAGGACATGACATGACAGTAGCTTGACAAGTACATTCAGGACAAGAACAAGCGAATCAGCCACGAAAATTTATCTTATCATTTCAAGCATTTTGCTTCAGGAAATTATAGCATATCAGGATAACAGTGTCAATACAATCTATGTTTATTTTTAGCATGTCAGGAGTGTGCCGCGTCGAGCCACTATCAGGAATATCAGTACCGGTCAGGTTAACTCGATACGACGAGCTATTATCAGGGATATTAGTGCAAGGCTAGTGTCAGGAGTTCAAGATTAATTGTGTTAATACAATCCATGTTCAAGAAATTTTTGGTTCTGGCAGTTTGTCACATTCGGGTTATAAGAAATTTAGATAAAACTAGTATTCATAACAAATAAACAGAATAGGGTAAACAATGAAAACAGTTAAACCATAAGAGAACATATCATAAGAAGTTAAGCCACTACAAGTATCAAAGGCGCATGGGGTAAGCTGGCCGTATGAAACAAGATGCCCGCATGCAGCTCACTGGCCGCATGCAAGAGCTAGCCGCATGCAGCACACTGGTCGTATGGAAGATGCAAAGTCTACTCTCGATTAAAGTGCTGAGTGACTGTCACTACCATATTTTCAAGGAAGGATTTTTGGTTATTTCATAATTAATTAAATATGTGCTTATTGAATATTTATTTATTATAGTATTTATTTATTGTTAGATATTAGATTTGATTTTAAACTTGTGTTAGTGGATCTAACTAGTTTAGATTAGACTCATGGACCAACATTCATTAGGAGGATGACCTAATTAGTTAAACCAATTGGATTAGAAACTTCCTTCCTTAATTAATTCTTTCATGAAAAGTCCCAAAGGATATTGTGGACTTTTCATAGTGACTTGGAGAAGGGGGCAAGGCCGGCCATTGTAGGGGGGAGGGAGAGAGACTCTATCTCTCTCTTCATCCATTCATTTCAATTCTAGATCTAGAATTTTTTTCTTCCAAATTTGTTTATCCCTACACCAATCCCTACCCAAATTCCTTTCCAATTCTTTCTCTACTTACCATTGAAGGCTATTGGAACAAGGAGGAGGCAAGGATCTACAAGAAGAAGGACTGAGCATAAGTTGAAGGCTCTTGACATTCAATTTAAGACTTGCATTGGGAATCCATCTCCCAATAGGTACAATTTAGTTTTTCTTCTCTAATTAGACTCTAAATCTATAATTTAATCATTAGTAACCCTCCCATATACTAAGACTACACATAGGAAGTGCAATGAGATTAATAGGAGACCTATGAAGGAAGTTATGTGGTATTTTATGTCAATTTTGGAGAAATTACGAGATTGACACATCTTGTGTTTGTCAATAGGTCAATTAGACCAAATTGAAATGTGTTTGGTTGTATGAGATTAGTATCGTGTCCACAATTGGATACGTGTAGGCCGTATCATGATAATTTAATGATACGTGTTAATTTGTGAGTTTTCTTCCGACACGGGGGTTTGAGCATGTCATATTTTGACACAGACACGTAGATGAGTAGCTAACACTCCATATTGCTTCTAATTATGATTCTAGACTTATTCGTATTCTTCGGGATATGTTTGGTGGTGTGGTGGAGCCGTATCGCAAGTGTATCATAGATTGAGTGTGATACGGTTGTGGTGCACTCCACGTGTTTGATACTTTGTATTCTAATTTAATTTACCTTGGTTATAACTATTAGAGTATTATATTTATAGTTGTTATATGATATATATATATATATATATATATATATATATATATATATATATATATATATATATATATATAGTTATATTTCTATTTTATTTGAGATGTGTTGGTGGTTATTGGAGAGTAAAAAAAGTTCATGTGCACTATTAGTGTTGATAGGTCTAAGTATATATATATATATATATATATAGGTGAGTGTATGTGTATTGGTGGGTGTATGTGTGCTAAAGGGTTCGGGCAAGCAGCAAGCAGTGTGAAGCAGCAGCAACAGCAGCAGTGTGAAGCAGTAACAACAGCAATACGAAGCAACAACAGCAGTAGTGTATAGCACAGCAATGCATTAAACATTAGGATGCAGTAGCAGTTAAGGTTTTGTGGTGTGCGTGAGTTGAGAAGATGGATTGATATCAGTTAGTTGGTTAATAGTTAGCTATATGTATGTATCAGTTAAAGTTAAGTTAGTTAATATATATATATATATATATATATATATATATATATATATATATATATATATATATATATATATATATATATATATATACACTAGTTAACATAAGTATTAGTATTGGTTAATATTATTTCTAGTTTACCTTGAGATACACCAAGGTAATATCAAGATATTGGCTCATCCTCAAGGTATTGGGTTTGTGTATTAAGAGGGGTGTGTAGGTGGTGTGATACCATATTTGGATCAAATCCAAGGTATCCACTTAGCATTAGTTTAGCTAGGGATACTATATATTTTCATCTTGTATATATATATATATATATATATATATATATATATATATATATATATATATATATATATATATATATATATATATATATATATATATATATATATATATATAAAATTGTATTTTTATATCTAATAATTTACGTATCTTATGATACGGTATAGTGTCGATACTCTAGTATCCTAACATAGCTAGTATAGCCTAGATACATAGTGTATGGACACAATATCCTAAAGATGGACTCATACCACCTAGAAATAGCTAGTTTGACCTAGAGTTGACCTAATTTGACTATTTTGATTTAGAAATGGCTTTATGACCTAGAATTTAACTAGTTTGACTTATTTTTCTTCCAAAACCTTGTATTGATATAATATTCCATATTTAGGTCTCCGAGGTACAGTACCGGACATCTTTGATACTGTTTACCAGATTCTAGGCAAGTATATTCTATGATAGTTTCTCATTTATGATATCCCCTATATTTCTTGTATTTAGTGTAGATATCCTTAATTTTTTGACAGGATGGTTACACGGATTGATATATCCGGATTTTGTCATAAGAAGTTATTGTTTGGTATTCATGGTATATCTTGTGCAAGCCTTGTTCCTTGTTCTTCTTGTACATGTACAAACATTGATTCTTGGGGAGACTAGCTACCTACATAGTGAATCCCGTGTCATAACGTACCATGGTTGTATCTACTATACCAGTCGGGGCGGGAAGTGTTAGTATAGATATATGATCATAACATCCTTGTGCATGTCTTATTTCTTGTGAGTGTTGATCATATACCGCACGTTTGATTAACCAGGCCCTAATCCTTGTGCAAGTTCCCAAGCCGATCACATGTTGAAGCTGGTACTCACTCACATAGTAGTAGTAGTATTTCTTGCTCATTTTTATGATGCTCATTCTTGTAGTTATTTCTAGTATTCCTATTATGCATATCTCTTGTACCTATATATTGTATCTTATATATTCGCTTTATTTACTGTTATATTGTTTATAACATTTATTGGAACTGCTGTTAGAGACATACTTTTCTCCTTTCCCGACTGGATATATTTTTTCCAGATGACACTAAGGAGTGGTATCCCACTCACCACGGGCCTCAGGACATAGTTTTCTTAGAGTCAGAGACTTTGACTCTGGAGGGTCTCATCCCAGTTGATACAGACAACCCAGTACCCATAGCTTAGTATATAGATTTATTTATACTGGATTTGTCTCCAGCATTTTGTTATTAGTATTTCCTTGTATGACTCATTAGATATTATTTGGTCTTGTAGTTGTATTTGACTCTTCAGTTCTTTATATCATATTCGTGCGATTGTTCTATCTTATAGATTTGTGATTGAGTATTCATATTTTATTTGTGGCATTATTATATCTTGATTGCTAGATAGATAGTTTACCCAAATAATATTCTACCATCGATGCTGCAGCGTAGGCTGGACGTTGTTCACTACTCGTGCCCTTACACCGGGTGCGGGTCGTGACACATTTTTAGTGGTAGCCCATACAAGTCTTCGATGTCGCAAGTAGTGCAATTCGTAGTGGTATTCATTATTTGAGTACTATTACGAGCCTGTTTCAGGATATATGATGTAGGCTGTAGGCTATAGGCTGATAATACTTAATCACATCTAGAAAAACCCTATTATTCATTTCAACTGTTCTTGATTCTATTCCAACTTTAGCTTTGTTTGATTGTGGTGCTTTCTATAGTTTTGTATCTATTTATTTTGCTTTGAAGCATCATTTGGTAGCTGAGCCTTTGCTTAAGAGTTGCAAGATCATGACCTGGGGAGGCATTATCCTGATTTATGATATTTACAAGGATCAGAGAGTTACTTTGGGAGGTCGGGAGTTGAGTGCGTGTCTAATTGTAATGCCACTTTTGAGTTACGATGTTGTACTCGGGATGAATTGGTTGATAGGCACTATGCTAGTATAGATTGCAGAGAAGGTAGAGTTTTGTTTAGTCCGTCGGGAGAGCCAGAGTTTGAGCTTGATAGAGGAGCTGTAGAGCAAAGAGAAGGCATTATCTGTGGAGCTATGATGGAAGACAAGGAGTTGCCACATCCTTTGATGACAGAGTTCTTGGATGTATTTCCTGAGTAATTACCAGGATTATCGCTAGATAGAGATATTGAATTCTCTATAGACTTGGTGCCAGGTGCGAAACCAATTTTAAAGTATATTTATGGAGTAAACAACAGCGACCTGGTCGAGCTGAAGAAGCAAGTAGATGAATTACATGATAAGAGGTTTATCAGATCTAGTTCTTTACTGTAGGGAGCCCCGGTATTATTTGTACCGAAGAAGGATTGATCGGTGTGCATGTGCATCGATTATAGGGCATTACATAATCTCACTATCAAGAATAAATATCCGTTGCCACGGATTGATGACATGTTCGATCAGTTGAGTGGCGCCAAGGTATTTTCCAAGATAGACTTGAGATCAGGTTACCACCAGGTGAAAGTAAAGTCGTAGTACATTCCGAAGACTGCTTTTAGGACTCGGTATGGCCAGTATGAGTTCATGGTGAAGTTGTTTGGGTTGACTAATACCCCGACGATATTTATGAATTTGATGAACAAGGTATTCCACCAGTACCTTAATAAGTTCATGGTGGTGTTCATCGATGACATACTCATATACTCGAAGATACCAGAGGAGCACGAGGAGCATCTGCGGATTGTGTTAGATGTATTGAGGAAGGAGAAGCTGTATGGAAAGTTATCCAAATATGAGTTCTTCCTGGATAAGGTGGAGTTCTTAGGACATGTTGTGACTGGTGATGGAATTTCAGTAGATCCAAAGAAGATCGCAGCAGTGGAATCTTGGAAGACCCCGAGTTTAGTGACAGAGATCAGGAGTTTCTTAGGTTTAGCAGGCTACTACAGGATGTTTGTGCAAGATTTTTTAAGAATTGCCGAGCCGATGACTAGACTCACCAGGAAGGATGCAGAGTTTGTTTGGACAGAGGAGTGCCAGGTTGATTTTGAGGAATTGAAGACGAGGTTGACGTCTGCTCCTATTTTGATATTGCTATAAGGGTCTGGAGGTTTTATTATTTATAGTGATGCATCGAAAAAAGGGCTGGGTTGTGTTCTTCAGCAGAATGTGTAAACCCCCTTGATTTATTCTATAGATAGTCAGGTTTGGGTTGGGAAAATTTTGGATTAGCAATAGATGTTGAGGTTTAGAGTATAGTTGAGTTTGTCTGTTAATTTAAATTTATTTAATTAAAATCCTTGGGGTGCCCTGTCATTGTTTAATTATTCGGAGCCCAATATCAGCCCATAAATTCCATCGGATTATTGTACTTCTGACTTGACTCACCAAATTAGGCACTGGATTTTTCCGTCACTCAAAATCATATTTCCTTGTGCTCTAAATTAATTGCACAATTTTCTGTAACCGAAATCCCATAATTAAATTCCGTATCGGACACCTGTGTCGTTACCCTCAATTTTGAGATACCAATTTAGCCCGTTGAGCCGGACCAACTAAAGGGTCCAAGACTGACTCCAAGCCCCCACCATTTTTGACCTTGTGTCATTTTCGAATTTTGACCCCAAGTGCCCCCATTTAATTTAAAAGCACGGGACACTTAAAATCCTATTTAAATCGAGGATACCAATTTTGCCTAATCCTATTTTAATCCTTAATCCCAATGGCCATTAAATTAAACCCATGCCACACACACAACATCCCCTCACCATACAGATCACCAAACACCAATTTTCTTACAATTTTTGCATCATTTCATGTATTCGTGTAAATTCTCGAATTTAAGGGGCTTAGTTGCAATTAATGAAATATGTGTCCTAACCTCACTGGTCTAGGCAAAATGGAGAAGCCCCCTCTCCTTTGACCAAGTCAAGGCCATTCTCATTCCCTCTCATTTGGATGAAGGAATTCCTCCATGAGAAATCCTCACCAACCATTCAAATTGGAGCATCCCCAACCATACATTCACATCACCCTTTCCCCAATAAAACCTCAATATCACCCATCACTTCTCCCAAGCCGGCCCTAATCCCAATGCATAGAAAACCCCACCCCCTCTCTCTCTCCTCCCTCCTTCTCCATTCATACGTAACCTCCTTCCCATTTTCTCTTCTTCTTCCTTTCTTCTTCTCCTTCTTCCTTCCTTCATCTTCTTCTTAGGAGAGCTTCACCTCCGGCCGAGATCCCATCAGCCGAACCCGGCCAACTCCTTGCCCTCGTCTCCGGCGGAGCACCCCGCTCTGGCCTGACTTCTCGCCCGCCGCGGCTGGCCGAGCTCTCTACTCCGGCGGCCGAGCCTCTCCAGCCACGAGGCAGCCTGCAGCGCTTCCAGCCCTCCCCAGACCGAGCTCCGGCGGCTGCTGGCACCGCCGTATTCTGCTGCTCCCCTGACCGCGGCAGTTCGACAGCAGCCCCCCCGCATCCGTCCGTCGTCTGACTGCACAGCGCGGCTGTGCAGTTCTTCCCGTCCCCACGGCGGCTCCGGCTCCGGCGGTGTACCCCCGCGCAACCCGACGGTACAGCCATTCCCCTCCAGCCCGCTGTGCACAGTGCACTGTACAGCTCCGACGGCTGACCGAGCCCTGCTCCGGCCTGATACTCCAGTTTCGACCCGATGGTGCAGCTCCGACCGCTGTCCAACTTTGACCCACAATACACTTCCCCCCGACTTCACTGATCCCCAGCGCCAGCCTTCTTCTCCGGCGAGGAGACAACCACCCGCATTCCCTATCCGCACCATTGTCACCGTTCCACCACCATCGACGTTCCCTGCCACCGCCATACGCCATTGTTGCAGCCACCCCACGACCTCGAACCACCACCGTGGCGGCTTCTTCTCCGGCCACCCTCCACCAACAGCACCACCACTTCACCCACCAGCTTCCTGCCACCTCCCTCCGGCCATCACCCCCTCCGGCCAGCAACCACCCCATCCGAGGTGAACCACTTCCCCCCCTCTCTATATTTTATATATTGTATTGTATTTTTAAGTTAAAGTTTATTGTTGTATAATTTGTTTTGTGTATGTTAGTTGTGTTTATGATTGGAGTTGTTTATTTGCATGGGAGTTTTAGGATTTTATAGGTTTAAGTTTAGGGTTGATTATAACTAAATGTTATGAATATGATACATGGATGGTGAAATACTAAATCAATTATTTAAGGTTTAGAAATGATTTGATTAATGACATGGTATATATATACATGATGAATGGAAATTAATGGATATACATGAGTTAGGGTGGAAAATACAAGATTTATATACAAGGCATTCGAATATATATTGAGTTCATGATATTGGGATACCTTGAGATGTTAGGGCATTAAAATTTATATCTGCACTATTGTTTATTATTGTTGAGCAAATTAAATTGTTGCGAATTAATACGATGATCTGTCATCGAGGGACAGGTGATTTATTGTGAATTAGTAATGATGATATGGGACGGAAGGTTTAATAATTATTAATTATGTAATTGAGGACAATAGTAAATGTACATGTTAACGTCTGTGAACACCGAGGTAAAACTAAAGTTTTGATCAGGGGTAGATTAACTGAATATCGTGAAGAATATAGTAGACTAAAGAATAATAGTAGAATTGATCGAGGAGTAGTTTTAAGATGAGTGATAGCTGATGGTAAATGATTGAGGACTGGGTCTGATGATATTATACAGGTGATTGATTTTGAGATAGGTATTATTCGGATCAAGGATCAGGGATTGAGGACTGTGAAACTAGTAGTTAACTATTTGAGTTTGAGACTGAGTTTAGGTGTAGATGTGTGTCACATCCCTGTCTGTCGTGGAATAGATTATTAATTATTGGTTTGTATCTCATCTCTAGGTACTGCGGGACCTGAGGGCTTGGACGTGGTACCGGGACCCCGTCACCAGCAGCCGCACGCAGGCAAGTGTACCTTGTCATCCTGTATTTCAGTTTACAGATATTTATTGTTTCGTTATGTATATTGTGCATGTATTTATGTTGACGTTCGGTACTTCGCGTCCGATTCACAACCGGGTGAAGACGTACGTCGTAACATCTAAGGAAGATTGTTGATGATTCGTAGTATCTCGATATGCGTACCTGAGTTTATCGATACCCCAGGACACACTCATACACTGTGATCATGCCAGATTCCTGTATCCTGATACTGACATCATGACCAGAGACTGGGACGACCTTAGGGTCACGTCTGTTGAGTTATTTTCGTGTATCGAGACTATTAGATAGAGGTTCAGGTTCAGCACACCATCGTTGACCACTTGGGAAGGGGAAGACAGTTACTAGACGCTTGGACTTCTCTGCACGTGCTTATATATGTATATGTAATTATCCTGTATTCTGGAGTAGTTGTATCACCCGTGTGTCTTTGTGCTCGGAGCTACGGTATGCCCCGTGTGTCTCTGTGTTCGGAGCTACGGTTTTATTTTAGAAAGCCCACGCGTCGAACGTTGTCTTTAAACTGTGTCACACTTGTTTGGTTATGATAGAGTACCCTGTTGTTGCACTTGTACTTTCTGTTTACTTGGCATGTTGTATTTTTATACCTTGTTATGTCCCTCTGAGGACCTGGTTCCCTGCCAGTTTTGCAGCATAGGTGATTACGGAGCACTTGGAGTTGTTGTTGGAGTTGTATGTCTTGCGAGCATGGTACCAGGTACTCACATCTTATCTACAGGCATTATGGTTATTTTACTTTGAGTATTCATCTGCTGTTGTAGCCTAGTTTTTATAGACTCATACTTCTTCTCGAGTCTATTCGAGTTAGTGTGTTATTGGGCGGCCGACTCTAGCACATATAGCTCTTTCCTGTATACTGCTGTACATTGTGGATTGAGACATAGAGGTTTATATTTATGGGATATCTAGATAGTGCCCTTTATATTATACAGCTTATACATATTCGAGTCAGACCAGAGTCTGGTCGAATGCGTAGCTGGTGTGTCACGTATTCCTGGTCCTACGTATTTTGGGACTAGGGCGTGACATGTTTTTGTGGTGGCCCATGCAGGTCCGATTTAAATCATCTTGGTCACCTGACTGTGCCAAGCGAGCCTGCAAATTAGGAATAGATATTATGATTATTGAATAGGATCTCAATCCATAATCGATTTTAAAAACTCTTTGTATGTGATTATCGCCTTTGGGCTTCCAATTTGCATTCGTTCAATCTTCGTCAATATTGCTATCCTTGTTTCTCGTCCCCTATTGTTCGAAAAGACGAATGCTTTTGACTGATGATTTCCCTCCAGAAGAAGATCGAGGACCAGACGACAGAAGACACAATTCGTATACCTTTCTCTGAGAAGATTTTTACCTTATCAGGCTAGATTGATGGGTTCTAAGGATTCTAGAACTAGTGTGGAAGGGTAGCAAGAGAATTGGACCCAGTAGTACCATACCCGTGCTTGAGGTAGCAGTGGTTTTGGAAGTACTGAGAGCTAGAAGGATTTTTGATCATGACCTAGAACAATTTATGGAAATGCATAGCCTGATGATGGAAAGTAGTGGTTGTATATGATAGCAATGGTAGGAATGATGATTATGAGCTAGAGGAGATAACAATTTTAGGGTCTCACTTGGAAGATAATGATCGGATTCCAGAAATTCTACTATGTGCTTGAGTGATACCATTATTGTATTTGTGATTTGGAGAGATGAATAACAAAAAAAAGAAGAAATTCGAGGAATAAAATTTTAGGGAAAAACCTTGAGGAGAAGAGAAATTATACATTAGGCAAAGAAATATTTTCTTTTGAGGATTAATGTTGAAAACAGAACAGGAGAATTTATTTTGAGGTTAAGTCTGGACGATGACATCGTTCTAGCATGAGTTGATTGAGCGAATACCACGTGACACTAGATTGTCGACGTAGGTGCATTATATTTTTAGGCCACCAGGTTACCCTGAATTGAGTTTCTTCAGGGAGCCCAGTAGTATGGTACCATCTACCTTAGGGGAACACAATGCAAGGTGAACCAGTGTACCCCCGCATTATATAAGTGGTTGAGGATGTGGTCTTAGAGAATCTTCTAGGCCTGCCACCTAACAGAGAGTTAGAGTTTGCTAAAGGGTTGACTCCAAGAATTGAGCTGGTTATGTTCCCGTCTTCAGACTAGCACCGATAGAGTTGGTTGAGTTGAAGGTCCATCGTGGAGGATCTCTTAGACAATGGTTTTAGTTGGGCTAGTATTTTTCTATGGGAAGCAACCATCTTATTGTACCAAAGAAGGACGGTACGGTACGTTGCATAACGATTACAGGGCATTAAATGCCGTAGTGATAAAGAGCAAGTACCCTTGTCGCGCATCGAAGATTTAGTTGAATCAGCTAAGTGGCGCATATGTATTTTGAAGATCGATCTCAGATCCAGCTATCATCAGATCTAGGTACGGAGAGAGGACATTCCTAAGACGACTTTCCGGACGAAGTATGGATACTATGAGCCTCTAGTCATGTCATTTGGCTTTACCAACGTGCCGACAGTAGTTATGAGTTTGAGGAACAATATTTTCCACCAGTACTCAGATAAGTTCGTGGTGGTAATTATTGACGACATCTTGGTTTATTCCAAGAGCCAGGAGGAGCACGAGAGACATCTCAGGATCGTGTTGGAGACGCCGAGACAGGAGAGACTGTATGCCAAGCTCAGCAAATATGAGTTATGATTAGATAGAATAGATAGTCTACGCATCAGGACAACTAAGGGTTCATGAGAAGAACTATCAGACACACGATCTAGGACTAGCTGCAGTAATATTTGCACTAAAGCGATGGCGATACTACCTTTATGAAGAGCATGTTAAGATTTATACAAAACACAGTAAGTCTGAAGAATGCCTACACGCAGAAGGAACTCAACATGAGACAAAGGCATTGGCTAGAATTTATGACAGATTATAATATCGAGTTGTAGTACCACTCTGGCAAGGCGAATGTAGTTTATGACTCATCGCCAGTTGTTAGGAGATTTTCAGGAACTCAAGATTGAGATTATATTGCCAGTCATGGGTAGACAGATGGCCAGTCTCGAGGTTCAGTCCACATTTATTGAGAGGATCAAGGCAGCCTTGCCTACAGATACGAGTTGTAGACGATTGCGAGAAAGGACAAAGGCCGACATGTAGACGGGACTCAGCATTCATGAAGACGGAACGTTAAGGTGTGGAGATCGCCTATATGTTCCGAGTGGCAAGCTACGCCAAGAGTTGATGACCGAGGCTCATAGATCAATTTATTCCATTCATCCCGGGTGTACGAAGATGTACCGAGACTTGAGGCAGCATTTCTGGTGGCATGGGATGAAGAGAGAGATTGCAAGATCGTGGAAAAATATTTAGTTTGTCAGCAAGTCAAAGCTGAACATCAGAGGACTGCATGATTATTGCAGCCGCTCCCCATTCCCGAGTGGAAGTGGGAACACATTACCATGGACTTCGTCACAGGATTCCCGCGGAGCCCTAGCAGAAAGGATGCAGTTTGGGTTGTCGTAGACGGACTCACCAAGTCTGCACATTTCTTGCCCTTCAGAGTTGGGCAATCCACAAAGATACTAGTTGACATGTATATGAGGCAGATAGTACGGTTACATGGAGTGCTTGTCAGCATCGTATCGGATCGTGATTCCAGATTCACGTCGCATTTTTGGAGGAGTATGCAGGAGAGCCTAGGAACTCGACTCAAGTTCAGCACTACATATCATCCACAGACTGATGGTCAGTCAGAGCGCATGATACAGATATTAGAGGATATGTTGAGAGCGTGCATGATTGATTTTGGAGGATCTGGGAAGGACCACCTACACTTGGTGGAATTCTTCTACAATAACAGTTACCAGGCTAGCATACAGATGGCACCTTATGAGGCACTGTACGACAGGAAATGTAGGTCGCCAGTTTGTTGGAGTGACATGGGAGAGCGTCAGATACTTGGTCCAGAGTTGATGACACAGACAGTGGAGAAGGTCAAGCAGGTTCAGAGCCACCTGCGTGCAGCACAGGACAGACAGAAACATTGGGCAGATGCGCACCGCAGGCCATTGGAGTTCAAGGAAGGTAACCATGTATTTTTGAGGATATTGCCCACTCGTGGTACCATCAGATTTGGAGGCAGAGACAAGCTAAGTCCGAGGTACATCGGGCCTTTTGACCTCTTGGAACGAGTTGGCACAGTGGCTTACCGTCTTGCATTGCCTCCATCATTAGAAGGAGTGTATGACGTATTTTACGTATCGTAGTTGAGGAGAGGCAAGCTAACTCTTTGCCATCATCTTCGGCGTTGCACCCCGCTCCGGCCTGACTTCTCTACCGTCGCGGCTGGCCGAGCTCTATGCTCCGGCGGCCGAGCCTCTCCAGCCATGAGGTGGCCTGCAGCGTTTTCAGCCCTCCCTAGACCGAGCTCCGGCGGCTGCTGGCACCGCCGCATTCCGCTGCTCCCCTGACCGCGGCAGTTCGACAGCAGCCCCCCCCGCATCCGTCCAGCGTCTGACTGCACAGCGCGGCTGTGAAGTTCTTCCCGTCCCCACGGCGGCTCCGGCTCCGGCGGTGCACCCCCGCGCAGCCCGACGGTACAGCCATTCCCCTCCAGCCCGCTGTGCACAGTGCACTGTGCAGCTCTGGCGGCTGACCGAGCCCTGCTCTGGCCTGATACTCCAGTTTTGACCCGACGGTGCAGCTCCGGCCACTGTCCAACTTCCGACCCACGGTACATTTCCCCCCGACTCCACTGATCCCCAGCACCGGCCTTCTTTTCCGGCGAGGAGACAACCACCCGCATTCCCCATCCGCACCATTGTCACCGTTCTACCACCCTCGACGTTCCCTGCCACCACCACACGCCATTGTTGCAGCCACCCCACGACCTCGAACCACCACCGTGGCGGCTTCCTCTCCGGCCACCCTCCACCAACAGCACCACCACTTCACCCACCAACTTCCTGCCACCTCCCTCCGGCCATCACCCTCTCCGGCCAGCAACCACCCCATCCGAGGTGAACCACTTTCCCCCCTCTCTATATTTTATATATTGTATTGTGTTTTTAAGTTAAAGTTTATTGTTGTATAATTTATTTTGTGTATGTTAGTTTAATGTTTATGATTAGAGTTGTTTATTTGCATGGGAGTTTTAGGATTTTATAGGTTTAAGTTTAGGGTTGATTATAACTAAATATTATGAATATGATACATGGATGGTAAAATACTAAATTAATTATTTAAGGTTTAGAAATGATTTGATTAAGGACATGGTATATATATACATGATGAATGGAAATTAATGGATATACACGAGTTAGGGTGGAAAATGTAAGATTTATATACAAGGCATTCGAATATATATTGAGTTCATGATATTGGGATACCTTGAGATGTTAGGGCATTAAAATTTATATCTGCACTATTGTTTATTATTGTTGAGCAAATTAAATAGTTGCGAATTAATACGATGATCTGTCATCGAGGGACAGGTGATTTATTGTGAATTAGTAATGATGATATGGGACGGAAGGTTTAATAATTATTAATTGTGTAATTAAGGACAACAGTAAATGTACATGTTAACGTCTGTGAACACCGAGGTAAAACTGAAGTTTTGATCAGGGGTAGATTAACTGAATATCGTGAAGAATATAGTAGACTAAGGAATAATAGTAGAATTGATCGAGGAGTAGTTTTAAGATGAGTGATAGCTGATGGTAAATGATTGAGGACTGGGTCTGATGATATTATACAAGTGATTGATTTTGAGATAGGTATTATTCGGATTAAGGATCAGGGATTGAGGACTGTAAAACTAGTAGTTAACTATTTGAGTTTGAGACTGAATTTAGGTGTAAATGTGTGTTGCATCCCTGTCTGTCATAGAATAGATTATTGATTATTGGTTTGTATCTCATCTCTAGGTACTGCGGGACCTGAGGGCTTGGACGTGGTACCAGGACCCCGTCACCAGCAGCCGCACGCAAGCAAGTGTACCTTGTCATCCTGTATTTCAGTTTACAGATATTTATTGTTTCGTTATGTACATTGTGCACGTATTTATGTTGACGTTCGGTACTTCGCGTCCGGTTCACAACCGGGTGAAGACGTACGTCGTAACGTCTAAGGAATATTGTTGATGATTCGTAGTATCTCGATATGCGTACCTGAGTTTATCGATACCCCAGGACACACTCATACACTGTGATCGTGCCAGATTCCTGTATCCTGATACTGACATCATGATCAGAGACTGGGACGACCTTAGGGTCTCGTCTGTTGAGTTATTTTCGTGTTTCGAGACTGTTAGATAGAGGTTCAGGTTCAGCCACCATCGTTGACCGCTTGGCAAGGGAAAGATAGTTACTAGACGCTTGGGCTCCTCTGCACGCGCTTATATATGTATATGTAGTGATCCTGTATTCTGGAGTTGTTGTATCACCCGTGTGTCTCTGTGCTCGGAGCTACGGTACGCCCCGTGTGTCTCTGTGTTCGGAGCTACGGTTTTATTTTAGAAAGCCCACGCATCGAACGTTGTCTTTAAACTGTGTCACACTTGTTTGGTTATGATAGAGTACCCTATTGTTGCACTTGTACTTTCTGTTTACTTGGCATATTGTATTTTTTTACCTTGTTACGTCCCTCTGAGGACCTGGTTCCCTGCCAGTTTTGCAGCATAGGTGATTACGGAGCACTTGGAGTTGCTGTTGGAGTTGCATGTCTTACGAGCGTGGTACCAGGTACTCACATCTTATCTACCGGCATTATGGTTATTTTACTTTGAGTATTCATCTGCTGTTGTAGCCTAGTTTTTATAGACTCATACTTCTTCTCGAGTCTATTCGAGTTAGTGTGTTATTGGGCGACCGACTCTAGCACATATAGCTCTTTCTTGTATACTGCTGTACATTATGGATTGAGACATAGAGGTTTATATTTATAGGATATCTAGATAGTGCCCTTTATATTATACAGCTTATACGTATTCGAGTCAGACCAGAGTCTGGTCGAATGGGTAGCTGGCGTGTCACGTATTCCTGGTCCTACGTATTTTGGGACTGGGGCGTGACAGAATGGAAAAGTTATTGCCTATGCTTCTAGGTAATTGTGTTCTCATGAGAAGAACTATCATAACCACGATTTGGAGTTGGTAGCAGTCATCTTTGCCTTGAAGTTGTGGAAATACTATTTGTACGAAGAGCGTGTGGAGATCTTCATAGACCACAAGAGCTTGAAGTACGTTTTCACTCAGAAGGAGTTGAACATGAGGCAACGTTGGTAGCTGAAACTGATAAAAAAATTTGACATATCTTTACAGTATTATCCGAAAAAAGCCAATGTAGTTGTCGATGCCTTGAGAAGGTATCCGGTAACTATATTTTTGATGCAGAATCAATATTTGTTGGATAATCTGGAAAACTTGGGCATTGAGGTGATAGTCCCTGGTTTTGCCATGCAGATATGGGGGTTGCAAATACACTCAGAGTTGATGGACAGTATCAAGGTAGCCCAGTATGAGAATGTATTTTTGAGGAGAATCAGAGCTCAGGTGAGAGCAGGATTAGAGGATGATTTCACTATTGCTGAGGATGGTTCTTTGTGGCATGGTGCTAGATTATATTTACCTAGTGGAGAGCTGCGTAAGAAGGTATTGTAGAAAGTGCATCGCTCTCAGTATTTCATGCATCTTGGTGCGAACAAGATGTATCGGGATATGCGAGAGAGTGTGTGGTGGTATGGCATGAAGAGGAAGGTGGCACAGTTTGTATCCCGATGCTTAGTGTGCCAGCAGGTGAAAGCCGAGAGGCAGAGGCCAGGTAGATTACTTCAGCCATTACCCATTACAGAGTGGAAATGGGAGCACATTACTATAGATTTTGTGTTCAGACTTCCACGATCTCCAGGAGGAAAAGACGCGATTTGGGTCATCGTTGACAGGTTGACCAAGTCGGCCCACTTTTTGCCTTTCAAGGTGGGTTTGTCTACGGAGAAGTTGGCAGAGATGTATGTGAGGCAGATCGTCAGGATATATGGGGTTCCTGTCAGCATAGTCTCAGATCAGGATAGTCGTTTCATTTTTTATTTCTGGAGGAGTTTCAGGCGAGTTTGGGCACCCAGCTCAAGTTCAGTACTGCATATCATCCCCAGACAGATGGGAAGTCAGAGAGGACCACTCAGACTCTCGAGGATATGTTGCGCACTCGTGTACTAGATTTTGGGGGATCTTGGGAGGACCATCTCTATTTGGTAGAGTTTGCTTACAGCAACAGCTGCCAGGCTAGTATAGAGATATCACCATTTGAGGCTCTGTACGATCGGAGATATCGTACTCCCTTGTCATGGGACGATATTGGAGATAGAGCTTTGCTAGGGCCAGAGATGGTTATGGATGTAGCGGAGAAGGTTAAGTTGATCAGAGACAGACTTCGAGTGGCACAGGACAGACAACGACATTGGACCGATAGCCACCGGAGACCTTTGGAGTTTGAGGTATAGTTTTACATTTTGTTTTGTGCTTGATATTGGTTGTTTGTTATAGATTAAGTTCTTAAGGTTGTATTTTGTTCTAGGTTGGTGGTTTGGTATTTCTGAGGATTTCTCAGATACGTGGCATGATTTATTTCGGTGGAGGCGGGAAGCTTAGTCCGCGATTCATCGGACCTTTCAATATTCTCGAGAGGGTCAGTGAAGTTACTTACAGACCAAACTTGCCACCTACATTTGAGGGAGTGCACAACGTGTTTCATGTATCATAGTTGAGATGGTACATGGCAAATCTTAGTCACGTGTTGGATTACTCGGAGATAGAGGTTGGCCCTACTCTTAGCTATCCAGAGCAGCCAGTTGAGATTCTAGATCGGAGAGAGAAGGTGCTGAGGAACCTGACCATTCCTTTGGTACGCGTCGCATGGAGGTATCACTCTCCGGGTGAGTCTACCTGGGAGAAGGAGGATGAAATGCGAGAGCGTTACCCATATTTGTTTGTACCTTAAGGTATGTTCTTTCCTGATTTTGTTTTATTTTTTTAGGGGTAGTTTAGTCTTTGAATTTTACGGACGAAATTATTTTAAGGGGGTAGACTTGTCACTACCACATTTTCTAGGAAGGGTATTTTGGTCATTTCATAATTAATTAAATATGTGCATGTTGAATATTTATTTATTATATTATTTATTTATTGTTAGATTTGATTTTGGACTTGTGTTAGTGGACCTAACTAGTTTAGATTAGACTCATGGACCAACATTAATTCTAGTTAGATTGAGCCCAATAGTTAGCCAATTCATTAGGAGGATGACTTAATTAGTTAAAACAATTAGATTAGGACCTTCTTTCTTTAATTAATTCCTTCATGACAAGTCCCAAGGGATATTGTGGACTTTTTATAGTGACTTGGTAGGGGGGAGGAGAGAGACTCTCTCTTTATCTATTTATTTCAATTCTAGATCTAGAATTTTTCTTATTCAAATTCCTTCATCCCTACACCAATTCCTAACCAAATTTCTTCCCAATTTCTTTTCTACTCACCATTGAAGGCTATTGGAACAAGGAGGAGGCAAGGATCTACAAGAAGGAGGAAGGAGCACAAGTTGAAGGCTCTTGACACTCAATTTGAGACTTACATTGGAAATCCATCTCCCAATAGGTATAATTCAGTTTTCCCTCTCTAATTAGACTTTAAATCTATAATTTAATCATTAGGAACCCTCCCATATACTAAGACTACCCATAGGAAGTGGAATGAGGTTCATATGAGACCTATAGAGGAAGTTATGTGGTATTTTGTGTCAATTTTGGAAGAATTGCGAGATTGGCACATCTTGTGTTTGTCAATAGGTTAATTCGACCAAATTGACATGTTTGGTAGTATGAGACTAGTGTCGTGTCCACAATTGGATACGTGTAGGTCGTATCACGATAATTTGGTGATACGGATTAATTTGGGGGTTTTCTTCCGACACGGGGGTTTGAGCATGTCATATTTTGACACGAGCACGTAGATGAGTAGCTAACACTTCGTGTGTATAGTGTGTTGTAGAAGCATGAAAAATAAGCTGGAACGATCTACGCAGCATCTCGAAACAGAGCAGCGTAAACAGAGGCCTTCGAAGCCATCCAACGTAAAACAGGGTTCTTTATCGCCTCCATGGCGTAAAACCCAGCCGCTCTCAAGGCAGCATTAAAGCGTACGAGGAACGCTTCGTCTTCCCCGAAATGAACCTGTCAAATCACGCGGTGAACCTAGCCTCTGACACCTGACAAAAAGTACTGCACGGCTACCCAGACGACGGCTGGAAACGATGGCAGACCCCTCGGGATGCACCCCGCAGTATGATGGCGGATCTCTGCATTTAATGCAGAGGATTTGGCTAAGTATCACCAAGCCGTCGTCTACCAAAATCCCCCAGCGTAAACCGCTCTTTCGCGTACAAGGGAATACACTGCCTTGTTTATACATGCAAACATGAGCTGTTTCGCGCTCCGCAGTAAGGCAAAACCGCTGCCACGTCAAAAGCTGCACTTCGTACGGGGCTCGAGGCACGTCTCTACGTCTAATTGCACAGAGCAGTGACAGTTTCCCTCAAGGCACGTCTCTGCGATGGATGCACAGAAGGGCTGCAGACCTTCAAAAGCACGTCTCTGCATTTAATGCACAAGATGATGACAAATCTCTGTAGAAGATTTGATTACATCTTCGAAAGCCGTAATTCCGGCTAAGACGTCCGCATCAGCACTTCGACTCGGTACGCAGTGGCTTCTACGCCCGCTCAGGATCGGTGCTCCCTCGGCTTCCAACGCCCTCTCGGTCTCTACAACCACTCGGCTTCTATGCCCATTCGACTTCTATGCCTACTCGGCTTCTATGCCCATTCGGCTTCTATGCCTGCTCGGCTTCTATGCCCATTCGGCTTCTATGCCTGTTCGACTTCTATGCCCATTCGGCTTCTATGCCTGCTCGGCTTCTATGCCTATTTTGGCTGCTACGCCAAGGTGACAGTCGCTTGGCTTTTACGCCAACCCCTGCTACACAAGGGATACCTACCTACGTGGCTTCTACGCCGTGATCTTCGCAGCAGATATACGCGCTTTGTCCCCTTAGTTGGACACGCGTCACATGCTCACTCAAAAGGTCATTTATACGCAGGCATTGGTTATTTTAAACCGTTGTGTAAAAGGGTGCTGTACTGTCCACTCCTCGGTTGTTACACCGACGGAGTGGTCACTGTCACCAAAACTCTATAAATAGAGACCCCTATCAATGGGGAAAAAGGTCAGAAAATTGGTCAAAAAAACCAATACAAGATCAAAGGTCGAAGAATTAGATCGGACCAGATCATCGAACCAGAGATCAAGGAGGATAGATAGAGAGAGAGAGAGAGGAGAACCCAGAGCTCGGGCAAGGAACAGGGAGCGACGACCTTTAGCATCGCGCATCCACCCTCCTTTGCAACCTCCGGAGCTGCATCCTGTCTTCCACGGCACTTCTTCAACATCGTGTAGTCCAAGGGCTAAAGTGATCGAACGCAGATCAGACACCTATAGCAATTTATACCCAGATTAAATAAATTGTACTCCCACATCCTCGTATAGGATTACATTGTACAAGTTTGTTTGTAAACCAAAGGGCGCGGGCCTCTTATAACCCCGTCATTGAAATACACTTTCATTCTTTCGTTTAATACCACAAACAAGATGGCGACTCTGCTGGGGACATCTTTCTCCTCTGACGAGAAAGTAATTGCTCAACACGATGCGGTATCTGTAGGAACCGTGAAGAAGACACTGGTCGTTCAGTTCGACCAGTCTGCCTACGAAGACATGCTTCGGACTGGGGGTAGCTCTCACTCTCTTTCCGTCCAAAACAGCAGGAAGCTGCGCAAAGTATGGATGCCCAAGACATCCTCCGCCGTTCCTGTGGACTCTCCGATCTCTCCGATCTCTCCGACCAATGAGATGGTAGCATCGCTCCCTCCGTGCCCCGCAAGTAAAATTCAGTCTCCCGCTACGCGCAGTACGGACAAAGCTTCTGGCAAAGCCGCAGCGCTAACCCAGGAGTATCCATCGTGCCCCGCACATAAAATTCAGTCTCCCGCTACGCGCGGTACAGACAAAACTTCTGGCAAAGCCTCAGCGCTAACCCAGGAGTATCCACCGTGCCCCGCACGTAAAAATCAGTCTCCCGCTACGCGCGGTACAGACAAAGCTTCTGGCAAAGCCTCAGCGCTAACCCAGGAGTATCCACTGTGTTCTACGCGCAGAAATCAGTCTCCCGCTACGCGCGGTACAGACAAAGCTTCTGGCAAAGTCTCGGCGCTAACCCAGGAGTATCCACTGCGTTCTACGCGCAGAAATTAGTCTCCCACTACGCGCGGTACAGACAAAACCTCTGATGGCACCTCAACACCAAATCAGAAGTACAGATCGCGCTCTACGCGCAAAATGATATCTGACCTTTACGGTGAACCAGACGAGCGCGGCGATCTCCGCAAAGGAAAGCAGGCGGGTGAATATTCAACTACTGGGCCCTTACGCCAGCAAAAGAATGATCTGCCTACTCTCCGGATTACGCGAGAAGCTAATGGCCAACTGAGGACCTCTTCAGCCTCACGCCAGACTGAGCGAACCTCCAGATTATGCCAGGCGCGGTCCCTCGGCGTAAAACAAACTCAGACGGCGGAAAGAAACCTTCCTGACCTACGCAGATATCTAATCAGGAGGCGTAAAGAAAGAGGACCTTCCAACATGACTATATCACCTCCTGGCGAACGCTATTGTAATAGTCATAAAGTTGTGATTAATTGCTGCTGCTCCAAAGCGAAACAATCGGTCTTCGACCGATTAAGCTACTCACTGTCTTTTCCGGAAGGGGAACCCGCGCATGCGTCTGTGAACATGGCTTCACACACACCTAGAGGAGGGTCGAGCTCGAGACGACAGCCTTCCAGACCTCCGAGCCGAAGGAGGTTTAGTAAGCCCCTCAGAGACGTTGAAGCCGGGGTGTTCCAAAACACTCGCGCAAGATCACAACAACTAGCGTCATCCTCTTCTGATTCCGACGCCGAAGGTCGCCAAATTCCCGAATCAGAGGCAGAAAGTATGGAGTCGACTTCTATAACGACCTATACTAATCCCTCAATGACCCCCAGGGAAATGGGAGCTTACGCCATTGAAGATGAGCGCGAGGAAGCTTCACCGTCAGGGAGCGCGGAACGCATCACTACGCTGGAGACGTCTCTGAAACAAATACAATCCGTAATGGAAAACATGCACCAGATGATGCTCGCTCAGCACGCAACTACCATGGCTCAAGCGTCGGTCCCACCAACTCAGATACGCGCGGGGGGGGGGGGGGACTCACCACCAACCAACCCAAGCCAAGAGCCTACGCTGGATCAAGAGTCAACAGTTCCTCCGCTGCCTCACCTAGAAAATGCCCTACCTCCTGCTGGAGCTACAATACAGCTGACTCCGCACCGCTTAGTAGCCCTGCTTCCAACTGAGAATCTAATGCAGGCAGTGCGAGAGTTAAAAGCCCAGTTCGACGCCTTGAAGCACAAAGATCAGCTCAAGAAACTGGGAATCAACCAGCCCTACCCAGCTGTCTGGGAGGAGGTCCCTTTCCCTCCAAGATACAAACCTCAGACTATGGCTCTGTTCGAGGGAAAAACATCACCAAGTCAGTACATGAACTATTTCAGTATGATGACGGTGTTGCTACAAGGGAACGATGCCCTCCTCACTCGGGTGTTCAAAGGCTGTCTCTCAGGAGTAGCCTACCAGTGGTACAGAAGCTTGATGGACAACTGTATTACTTCCTTCGAGGACTTCAAAGCTCTGTTCTTCACACGATTCTACGAAGGAGGAATGGACATGTCTATGTCCTCCCTTATCGAAGTCAAACAGAAGGAAAAGGAAGACGTCCGCATCTTCATCGAACGCTTTCGTCAGGCCACCTTACAAATGCCCCCAGGAGTTCCGGACTCAGCATTGGTGGACATTTGCAGGAAAAATCTCCTGCCCGTGGTCTCGGTGTTCACGGGACTATATCAGTTCCATGATTGGCCCTCGTTCATCATCTCGGCAGTAGCCGCCGAAGACAACAGTCGCAAGGCGCGCGACAATGGCATCATGATCTCCGCCTCTGACAGAGGCAAGAGGTCATCTCCCAGCAGTGACCATCCTCGTGGTCCCAAAGGAAAAGAAGCCCTGGCAATCAACACGGCCAGACCAAAGATTGCGGCAACCACGCAAGCAAAACTAGGGACTTCTAGGCCCGTCGAAGTCTACTCTTTCGACGACGACGATATCCCAAGTATCTTTGAGTGTCTCGTCAAAAGTGGCAAGATCACCCTCCCGGAGCTAAGGCGGCCCCAGGAAGCTGGCAATACCGATAACCCCAAATACTGCGTCTTCCACAGATACGTACACCACCCAACGAAGGCGTGCTATGTATTAAAACGGAAGATCCAGGGATTAATTGATGCTAAGGCCATCACTCTGCACAGCACCGAGAAGACGGTCGCGGCCAACATGGTCTCTCTGTAGTTTGGCAATCTACCTCCCCAAAGGGTCCCTAATGGTGTTGCACCTATATCTCGGGCAACGATGAACATCGTTAACCTCCCCCCGGCTAGGGGTCAAAATCACAACCTGGTGCCCCTAACTACCCGGCAGGGCGAGATAATGTGGGTTCACCCGGATTTAGTGCCAGAGCTCGAGAGGGAGACCAAGGCAGCCAAGCCTACCTCCGAGAAGAGTCCCAAATACAGATCATGCCACATGATCACAACTTCTTCTGCACCAGACGAAGACGAGGTACTTATCGCAACCCGGCCAGGGAGGGCCTACCTCGACGACAACGGAGCAAACCAGGAAGCCACGCCAGCCGACAAACCTTCAGAGCAAGGTCCCGTCGTGCCAAACGTCAGCCCTGCGAAACCTACTCCGGCGGAAAAGGGAAAGCAGAAAGAAATACGCTTCGACAAACCTGTGAAAGACATTCCAAGCAAAGGTTTAGAGAAGCCATACAAATTTGACATCCTGGCCCAACTAGCCAATACGCCAGCCAGGTTGTCCATCCTCGAGCTACTCAGGCTCTCCCCAGACACTCGTCTAGCCCTGAGTGAAGCGCTGATGCAGGCAGAGGCGTACTTGACCCAACTCAAGTCCCCCGACGAGGAGCCAGTAGCATGTCCTCAGTGCCACAGCATAATGGAGGTGGTCCCAAACATCATCTTCACTCAAGACGACATGCTGTTGAAACATAACAGACATGACAGGCCCCTCTATTACACCGGGTACGTCGGCTCCATAGAGGTCGACCGGATTCACATAGATCCGGGATCATCGATCAGCATCATCCCGCACAGTCTGCTAAGGCCACTGAGAATCCCTACCAGCGAACTGGCTTACACTACCACTACAATCGTGGGTTTCAACGCCGGAAAAAGTAAGCCACTGGAGAAAATTCGCTTAAGAATCCAGATCGGCAACCTTAGGTCGGTGGCCACATGTTACGTCATCGACTCAGAGGTGTCTTACAACATCCTGCTAGGAAGACCGTGGATTCATGACCACAACATCGTTCCTTCAACCCTACATCAATGCCTTAAGTATGTAGACGCACAAGGAACAGTACAAACGGAGGTAGCTGACCTAAACCCATTCAAAGGAATAGAGTCGTACTATTCCGATGCCGTATTGTACTCCCAGGACCATGTGGAAGAAGGGTCGGGCGAGGCAAAGGAGGAATCCCGTCGGGAGCCAAAGGGCACTCTGCCACACTGCCACTGTCCATTAAAGTGAAGGGACGAACCACTCGTCCGAAAGCCATAGAACCTTTGGCTATCCACCGGGACGAGACCAAGACAGGAGAAGGGGGTGATCCTCTGGTGATCACTTTGAACCGAAAGCCTCCACCCTTGGTCATCAACCTTCGATGCAGCGGGCAGTCAACTGGTGTAAAGGCGACCAGGAGTGGAGTTCCAGATGATAATAAACATCCTCTTTTTCAGTATATTTATGCTCAAATTCCAGTACAGAGACCTACTCCGCATCACGAGGTAGAACCCATAGCACAAAAATTCTTGAAAGCTATAGGCTCCTATCGCCCATATGTCTGGGAAGTAGCGTCGCCATCCAACGTCGTCACGACATATGGACCTCATGAGGATTCTATCTTCATCGTCCCGCCTACCTGCAGCACTCAGCGCTCTATTGTCTTCGGACGCATGCGGAATTAGCCGATTGTCCAAGAAGACCCTTTCGATGACGACACCGAGAAAATACAGATTCATCGTTATAGCCCGCAAGCGCTAAGGATCATGCAAAACATGGGCTACGACTTGAAACGTAGGCCAGGCCTCAACTACGGAAGAGGCAGACGAACGCCGCCGTGCGGCAACCCCCGTAATCAATAAGCCCGTCTCGGGCTAGGGTATGCCACCTCCATCACGACTTCCGAGCCAAAAGAGGACCCCTTTACCTCTTCCCAGAACAGCTCATCACCCTCCAACTCGCCGGATGCTTTCGAACAAGCACTATCGGCGAATATGGTGATGACAAATCCCTCAGAAGTCGAGGAGCAGGATACGGAGCCATTCGAGGATGACCCCTGGGCTCAACAAATGGATACGCAGTGGGAATTTCGCTTCGAGCAGAGGGAACCTCCCACCAAGGGCGAAGTCATCCAGATCAACGTTGGGAGTGAGCTCTCACCAAAGCCAATATTTGCCAGTAACAATCTTCCCCCACCTGAAAGGGAAGACGTCATACAGCTGATAAAGGAGTATATTGACGTCTTCGCGTGGGATTACGAGGACATGCCAGGCCTAGACCCAAAGGTAGCTACTTATATGCTCAATATATTAGCCGATTCGAAGCCGGTAAAGCAGCACCAACGACGGTTCTGCCCCGATATGATGGACGCCATCGAAGCTGAAGTCAAGAAGTTGATAACCTGCAGTTTCATCCGGGAGGAACAACACCCCGACTGGGTCGCTAACGTGGTCCCGGTCATGAAGAAAAATGGGAAGGTACGTATCTGCATCGACTACCGAGATCTGAATACGGCCTGCCCCAAAGATGAATTCCCTCTCCCCATCACGGACATCATGATCGACAACACCTGCGGCTTCGAACGCATATCTTTCATGGACGGGTTCTCGGGATACAATCAGATCAAGATGCATCCTGAAGACGAGAAGCACACCGCCTTCCGGACACCACTGGGGGTATATTGCTATACGGTCATGCCCTTCGGGCTAAAGAACGCTGGGGCTACGTACCAACGGGCTATGAGTAACATATTCCGCGAACATTTATGCAAAACAGTGGAATGTTACGTAGACGACATAGCCGTCAAAAGTCGCCTTAAAGGCGATCACATCCGAGACCTGAGGGCAGTATTCGAATTAATGCGCCAGCATCAACTCAAGATGAACCCCGCAAAGTCCTTTCTGGGTGTATCCAGTGGCAAGTTCCTAGGATTCGTCATTACCACCAAAGGCATCGTAGTAGACCCTGACAAAGTCCAGGCGATCACGGCAATGCGACCACCCCGTAATCTGAGGGAACTCAGGGGATTCCAAGGACGTCTGGCTTATATCCGACGATTCGTATCCAACCTCTCGGGGAGATGTCAGCCCTTCTCTCATCTCATGAAGAAAGGTGTATCCTTCATATGGGACGAAACCTGCCAGCAAGCGTTCAAGGATATCAAACGCTACTTAACCAGCCCGCCAGTCCTGGTGCCTCCCGTCGTGGGAAAACCATTCTTGCTGTACGTACGGGCAATGGATCATTCGCTAGGAGCTCTCCTCGCACAGAAAAATGATGCGGGTCATGAACAGGCTATCTACTATCTTAGCAGAATGATGGTCGGGGCCGAACACCGGTACAACCCAGTGGAGAAGGAATGCTTGGCTCTGATGTTCGCTGTACAGAAAATGCGATACTACGTCACTGGCCAGACTATTCATATCATCTCCAGGATCAACCCCCTTCGAGTACTGATGAGCAAGCCAAGTGTCCTCAACTCCCGACTCGCAACGTGGGCGATGCTGCTGACACCATACGACATGGTGTACATCCCACAGAAATCCGTCAAAGGCCAAGCGCTGGCCGACTTCCTAGCGGCTCATCCGACCCCGGAGACCTCCAAACTATACGAGGACATCCCCGATGAAGTTGCAGAATGTAACTTCACAAGGAAAAGCGACATATGGCAACTGTTCTTTGACGGCGCCTCCAGAACCGGTCCTAAAGGAAACGTCGTTTCAGGAGTGGGAGTTGTCCTAGTTACCCCGGATCAACTCGTCATCTACCGAGCATACTCTCTTAGCGAGCCCTGCTCCAACAACGTGGCGGAATACAACGCTCTACTAATTGGGCTCCAAGTTGCCACGAAACTGGGGATAGAATCTCTGGAGGCTTTCGGTGATTCTCTGCTCATCGTCAATCAAGTCAGGGGAATATACGAAGTCCGTAATCCAGACCTCATCCCCTATCACCGGGCGACGATCGAGATAGCCATGACGTTCAAAGGGTTCTTCCTAGAACACGTACCTCGATCTCGGAATCTGGAAGCTGATGCCCTGGCCAGCCTGGCCGCAGACTTGGCCGCTCCTATAAGAAGGCAAGATTCGGTAATCCTTCTTAACAGAGATTTGTTCTGTGTGAAGAACAGCTGTCACATAGAACGCAGCTACGCTGTAAGCACCGATCCTCCTACAAGAGATTGGACAAGTCCTTTCATAGATTTCGTGGCATACGGAATCTTACCGGAGAACCCCAAGGAAGCAGTATCAGTCAAGAGACGATCGCTACGCTTCTACTTCGATGCGTCTTCACAACGCCTGTATCGCCGGACCTACGACGGACTGCTGTTAAGGTGTCTCTCTGGCACCGAAGCACAGCAGATTATCCGTGAAGCTCACGACGGCGTATGCGGAGCGCATCAACCCGGGCCTAAGCTACAGGATCGCATCAGGAGGATGGGCTATTACTGGCCGACCATGATCGCAGATGCAATACAGTATGCAAAGTATTGCAGGGCCTGTCAGGTTCATGCAGACTTCATACATCAACCATCGGAACATCTACATCCTACGGTCGCATCCTGGTCTTTCGAAGCATGGGGAATAGATATCATCGGTCCTATTCACCCGTCCTCTTCCAGGGGTCACCAGTTCATACTGGCCATCACGGATTACTTTTCCAAATGGGCCGAAGCAATCCCTCTCACTGAGGTAAAGGCATCCAACGTAGTCAGCTTCATCAAACATCACGTCATCTATCGCTTCGGGGTACCCCGGAGGATAATTCACGATAATGGGCCCCAGTTCATTAGCCAGACGTTTCATCGGTTTTGCGATAAAAATCGGATACACAATGTTGCCTCCACGGCATACTATCCAGCTGCTAATGGTTTGGCGGAAGCTTTCAACAAAACCATTATCAAACTCTTGAAGAAGTTTGTCTCTTCAAACAAGAGAGACTGGAATGAAAAGCTGGGCGAATGCCTCTGGGCATACCGCACGACGGTACGAACGCCAACGGGTTATACCCCATTCTCGCTGGTCTACGGGAGCGAAGCAGTTCTTTCCATTGAAATCCAGATCCCGTCGCTCAGGATAGCCGTGGCTAATAAGCTGACTCAAGAAAAGAATGACCTCTTAAGGCTTCAGGAGCTAGAAGGATTAGACGAGAAACGCCTCCAAGCTCAACAGCGCATCGCGCTCTACCAAGCACGTATTTCCAGGGCTTTTAACCATAAAGTAAAGGAAAGGGTGTTCAAGGTCGGTGAGCTAGTTCTAGCAGTAAGAAGGCCGATGATTTTAACTCACAGAAGTAAAGGCAAATTCCAGCCCAAGTGGGAAGGCCCTTATGTGATCGAGACAACATTCTCGAACGGCGCCTACAGGATAGCCCAGCCTAACGAAGACCTATTAATGGCTCCCATCAACGGCAAGTTCCTGAAAAGATACTACGCTTAATTTCCCCCCTGCCCGGGCGGAACATAGCGAGAATGTCAATTCTGACGAAATTACTCCAAGAAGAGAAACTAGTTAGGTCATATCCTATCATGTCTATACGACCTTTGAATAGATACATCCTGCTAAGGAGGTTTATCGAGAGTATGTCAGGCCCATACTACCTCTGATATCCCCCTCACCTAAAAAACTGTCATTTACATTCTGAAATGACGGGTCCACCACAGTCAGAAAAGAGTCGCTTTTATTCATTCCCAGAAGGAGGCAAAATTACATAAGGAAAGATACATCAAGAAGGCAGAGTAATCAGATCACGAATCTGCCGCTCCAGTGCAGCTATCCCCTCCTTCCTAAGGGCCAAGGCATCGGCGCGAGCCCGCTCCAGCTGTGCCTCGGGGGTATGCGTGAGGGTCAGGTTAGCCCTTGCCCGAAGACAGCCCGCACGGGCAGCTTCCGCACAGTCCAGATCCCGTCGCTTCCCAGAGGAGACTATCAAAGCCCCCGCCGGCGCAGGCACTGCACACCTCGGCAACGACACCAGGAGCTCATCCGGAGTACCAGACTCCTTGCCCTCGTCAGAAGAAACCGAGGGGACTTCGACTCTTCCCCCAGGCTTGGCAGAAGGCACTCTAAAACTTCCCCGCATGTCAAAATCGCGATGGAAGGTATTAATCGCCACATAAAATTGGGCGTAAGAGTGAAGGATGCGCAGCTCCGTGGAGGTTGTAACAACCGGCACGATAAAAATTGCCCCCGTACAACCCGTGATAAAATATCGCCACCCTCTAGCTCCATCAATGAGTCCGCCCCTGGGTCTGAAGCTGGTGACGGTGTTACCCACGTGCAATTGATCGTACCCGAACTGCCTGGCAAATCGACTAGGCAAGTAGGGCTCGAAGAAGCAACAGTCTTCGCTCCTATACAGCAGATGGGATGGTCTGATACAGACCAACCAATTAAAGGCCTCCGGAGAAAGAACGGTCTTCTCTCCACCTGAATCCTCAAACCACACCCCGGGCTGGTTGCAATGTACCGGAGAGGGAGTACAGAGGATCTTCCAGCCATGGCTGAGGTTCAACACTAACCGACAGTCTAAAACTGTGTTCACATTCCAGGTAGAATCCCTGTAATTCAACAGGAATGTGCCCCCTGAGCTGCTGCCAGAACCGGGAGACATCACCCGGAGGTTGTGGAGGATTAACCAACCCATCAAATATAGGTATGGCAATTCCACCCTGGGAAAGCTCTCACGCCGAGCTTCATCGACAAGCAACCCATCGGTCAGGGCCCTCAGGCCAGCCTGAATACGGCACACCATGGCAGGAAGCAGGCCCAGTCTTGCCCTAAACACCAGACGCACTGCGGGCCACAGGATGTTCCGGTGAATTCGATCCGCAAACGCGATACCGGGCACTACCACTCGACGCAGCCAAATGGAGAGGAAACCAGCCAGCTGGGCTTCCTTAGACAGAGGCCTGCGACAGCGCCTCAAGTAACTGTGGGCCTTGGTGCCTTCGGGGTATTTTCCTACCCCCTCAACGAGAATCTGATCGGGAGCCTTGGCGTCCTCCATAAGAGCCTCGACCACCTGAGCACTAAGGACGCTCAAGCAGTTTACGGGCTCATTCTTACCCCCCGAAGCTTTCTCCGACTTGGCGGCCCTAGCTCGATGGAAGAAGAGGTAAGACATCCACTTAGTGGTATGGTCCAAATCCGAGGGCTCGTCATAAAAATGGTGCACGCGAAGTACTGACACATCAGCTCCTGATATACTTCTGCCACCCGAGGGTCCGAATCCCCCAACTCCCGGTTGGTGGGAACATACTCTTCATATGGGGTATCCCCCATCGGCAGTCTCGAGATAACTGCCATCTCATGGAGGGCCAATCCTAACTCCTCCAGCGGAGTGGCGAAGGTCCCGGTGAGCGGAATATACCGCTCCATCAGTGCCAAGAACAAATTAGCATTGGAAGGCAACCCAACACTCGTCGCGCTCACAGCGGCGTATAATCCGATCTCCTCCAGCTCTCTTCGGAAGTGCGACAAGGCCCAATCAACTAGGCATCTCCATCGGGAGTTCGTCGGGGCGATCCACCCGTTGCACCGAGGATTCTCCTTAGGATATACCCCACCTCGACTCATGAAGTCGTTGCAGAAGGTCGGTAACTGAACATGCTGGATCACCGAGCTATCTTCACTCGGGACATTACCCGGTCACAGACCCCAGAACAGCGTCACAACGCCAGAGGGGCGACTGACAAAAGACCCCTGGTCGGCTCCTTTCAGATGAAAGATCTTCCCAGGCTTCCCGTGAAGATCAGGAGTCAGCTTCCATGACATCTTCCTAGGATGCGTCGCATGGGAGAAAGCCGAGATAGGATAATCCCTCGGCATCGTCGGCAGATACAAGACCAAATTCCCGGCAGGGAAGACCCAAGGCTCCCTCTTGGGTTTCGTCTGGGACTGCTTATCGATCATATCCCCAAAGAGGAAAGCCAGCTTTATGTACTGCTCCCCGTCTACATATGTCAGCGGTTCGCCATTGATCATGCTCAACAGCATTCGCTCACCCTGGGCCGATATCAGAAACGCCCTGCCCTCAGGGTACTGGGGTCCAGAGATGGAAAAGGCCACATGGGACAGATCCTCCAGGTAGTTCGAGTGCAGCATCCCGGCAGCAGAGCCCATCACCTCGGCCAGCGGTGACTCGCCCAAATCAACTGCAAAAGTGCAAGGAAAATAGGTCATTACAAATCCTGCACAAGTACAGACCAAAAGAAAAATGACAGTCTGTGCTTTACGCCAAGATTGCGCAAATTTGGTCTCTATACGCCAGAAGTCTCCTCCGCAAGCATAAAATTCAAAATTTACGATATACCCCAATTTTCGTCAGCCAGAGCTTTTACGCTCAGAGCTACGAAAATATGGAGTTCTTACGCTAGCACATTAGAAATGTGGGCGTAAAAGATAAAAACGTCTCCGTGCATCATCTTCCTCAAAAGAGGCTATCGGCACAGAAGACGACCTAGCGCGGTCACGTTCAATGTGTGCGAAGGATTTTTCGTCGTTTGTGTCATCCCAAAAGGCTCTACCTCTAAAGCCAGGTGCACTGCTCGTCGGCGGAATACTCCTCTCGGAAGGAGGTTCACCTTGCCCGACCGAAGGTTCTCTCTCCGGCACCGAAGACCGAGAAGAAGAACCTACGCTCTTTCCCTTAGCGGAGGGAGTTTGTTTCGACGCCATTTCTGAGGACTCAAGGTGCTCGGAGAAGGAACGAAGGAAAACTCGAACAGTCGAAAGCTCTCTTTCGCAGAAGACAGATAAAAAGCTTTTCTCTCAAAAAGCTTGGGGGTATATATACGGTCCGAGTCGACTCCTCGAATCCTCGGACGAACCCCTCGAGACCCCAACCGGATCTCATAATTAAGAGTTGGTTATGATTGGATGCTACGTCAGCCTACTACCCTCGAAAAATGGACAGTCAGCGAATTCGAAAGGTTTTTTCGTGCAAAGACGGTTCAGCGGGTTCTACGCTAAAGGAGCTTTCTACGCTCGACAGCAACAGATCTACGGTTTTACGCTCGCAAACTGCAAGTCTATGGTTTTACGCCCGGATGCCTTTGTGCTCGGTAGCTTTTATGCTCGAGAGGCCACAAACCTACGACTTTACGCTCAGCAGATACCAAATCGACGATCTCACGCTCGGTGGCGCTCAGTTTACGCTCAGAAGCAACAGATCCGCAAAACCTCACGCTCGAAGAAATTTTCTTTTCAGGAGCTAAATATCTACAGTTCTGCGCTAAAGGAGCTTTTCTACGCTCGACAGCAACAGATCTACGGCTTCATGTTCGACGGCTACAAGTCTACGGTTTATGCCCGGATGCCTTTGTGCTCAGTAGCTTTTATGCTAGAGAGGCAACAAACCTACGACTTCATGCTCAGGAACCACAAGTCTACGATTTCACGCTCGATGGTGTTCTTACGCTCACAGGCAACAGATCTACAGTTCTGCGCTAAAGGAGCTTTTCTACGCTCGACAGCAACAAATCTACGGCTTCATGTTCGACAACTACAAGTCTATGGTTTATGCCCGGATGCCTTTGTGCTCGGTAGCTTTTATGCTCGAGAGGCAACAAACCTATGACTTCACGCTCAGGAACCACAAGTCTACGATTTCGCGCTCGGTGGTATTTTTACGCTCAGAGGCTACAGACTGATGATTTTATGCTCCACGACTTTCCGTATGTCCGAACAATCCCCAAGGCGGTCAATTGCAAAGAGTTCACACAGAAGATACTCGTTCTTGACCCAGAGCATCCCAAGTACCCGAAGCATACAGAGTTCAAACATTGAGAAATTACTCTTTTCGGGTCCAAAATTGGAGGTTCATCCAGACTCCAGTCTGAACATTCCGTCTATCAAGGTGGCAACTCAATTCGACAGCCAAAAACCTCGACCCTGTTCCAAGGGAGTTTCGAGAGATCATTCTTGAAGACGAAGTCTGAACAAAATCCTGCTCATCAGAGAAGCAACAGTTCAGAATTCTACGCCGTCCCTCAGTCCTAGCAACAGGACAGTTCTAAATGTTCAAGGACGCTCAGCGGCGTTCTATGGACTATTCGCTCCGCGTAAAGGACAGGGCCTAATACTCTTTCTATCAGAGTCGGCGTAAAGATTCAGACGTGTCGAAGCTGCACATATCCAGACTTCACAGCAACGTATGGCAAAGACGATCATATGGAGAAAAAGACGACTTTATTTAAAATCACAAATTATATATGAGGGAAATCCTGTCTACAGGGGTTTTTCTTCATCTTTGTGATTACATATGAGGGAAGTCCCCTCTACAAGGTCTTCATCCATCTTCTCTAGCAGATGGTCGACGGCGGAGGACGACAGAGTTGGGGCTTGCATAGATTTTGCAGGTCCCAAGCTCCGTGCACCGCTCAAGCCGGGACAGAACGAGTCTGTCTGACTCTCGTCACCGGAGGCAACAAGAGAAGGCACTGCTTGCAAGCAGTGTGGTCTAATACGACCGTTCTTCTCGCCAGAAGTAACGCCATACAAAGTTGCTGATTATTCCGAGCAAGGGAGGCTAAGATATCCTTCCATGATCCATCGTTGCAGTGGACACTCGCTCGAAGATGCCATCTTTTTCGGCTTCTTACATGCTGGAAGAACATGATCTCCTTCTTCCTCAGATCGACCCGACGAGCTCCGGCGATCATCTCGGCATGACAATGGGAATACGGTGAAACAGGTTCACCCCCCAGCCTTTTATAGGCGCAAGAGATCACAGCGGTCCCCAATAAATCTGCCATAAAGTCAGTACCGACCGTTTCAACGCTCCATTCAGAAACGTCTCGAGTTACGAGGGGCCGTCCATGCTTCTTTCAAAGCGTTTTAAATTCCGAGGAATTTAAAAGCTTTGAAGGGGGTCTTGTAGAAGCATAAAAAATACGCTGGAACGATCTACGCAGCATCTCGAAACATAGCAGCGTAAACAGAGGCCTTCGAAGCCATCCAACGTAAAACAGGGTTCTTCATCGCCTCCATGGCGTAAAACCCAGTCGCTCTCAAGGTAGCATTAAAGCGTACGAGGAACGCTTCGTCTTCCCCGAAATGAACCTGTCAAGTCACGCGGTGAACCTAGCCTCTGACTCCTGACAAAAAGTACTACACGGCTACCCAGACGACGGCTGAAAACGATGGCAGACCCCTAGGGACGCACCCCGCAGTATGATGGCGGATCTCTGCATTTAATGCAAAGGATTTGGCTAAGTATCACCAAGCCGTCGTCTACCAAAATCCCCCAGCGTAAACCGCTCTTTCGCGTACAAGGGAATACGCTGCCTTATTTACACATGCAAACATGAGCTGTTTCGCGCTCCGCAGTAAGGCAAAACCGCTGCCACGTCAAAAGCTGTACTTCGTATGGGGCTCGAGGGACGTCTCTATGTCTAATTGCACAGAGCAGTGACAGTTTTCCTCAAGGCACGTCTCCGCGACGGATGCACAGAAGGGCTGCAGACCTTCAAAAGCACGTCTCCGCATTTAATGCACAAGATGATGACAAATCTCTGTAGAAGATTTGATTACATCTTCTAAGCCGTAATTCCGGCTAAGACGTCCGCATCAGCACTTTGACTCGGTACGCAGTGGCTTCTACGCCCGCTCAGGATCGGTGCTCCCTCGGCTTCCAACGCCCTCTCGGTCTCTACGACCACTCGGCTTCTATGCCCATTCGGCTTCTATGCCTACTCGGCTTCTATGCCCATTCGGCTTCTATGCCTGCTCGGCTTCTATGCCCATTCGGCTTCTATGCCTGTTCGGCTTCTATGCCCATTCGGCTTCTATGCCTGCTCGGCTTCTATGCCTATTTTGGCTGCTACGCCAAGGTGACAGTCGCTTGGCTTTTACGCCAACCCCTGCTACACAAGGGATACCTACCTACGTGGCTTCTACGCCGTGATCTTCGCAGCAGATATACGCGCTTTGTCCCCTTAGTTGGACACGCGTCACATGCTCACTCAAAAGGTCATCTATACGCAGGTATTGGTTATTTTAAACCATTGTATAAAAGGGTGCTGTACTGTCCACTCCTCGGTTATTACACCGACGGAGTGGTCACTGTCACCAAAACTCTATAAATAGAGACCCCTATCAATGGGGAAAAAGGTCAGAAAATTGGTCAAGAAAACCAATACAAGATCAAAGGTCGAAGAATTAGATCGGACCAGATCATCGAACCAGAGATCAAAGAGGAGAGATAGAGAGAGAGAGAGATGAGAACCCAGAGCTCGGGCAAGGAACAGGGAGCGACGACCTTCAGCATCGCACATCCACCCTCCTTTGCAACCTCCGGAGCTGCATCCTGTCTTCCACGGCACTTCTTCAACATCGTGTAGTCCAAGGGCTAAAGTGATCGAACGCAGATCAGACACCTATAGCAATTTATACCCAGATTAAATAAATTATACTCCCACATCCTCGTATAGGATTACATTGTACAAGTTTGTTTGTAAACCAAAGGGCGCGGGCCTCTTATAACCCCGTCATTGAAATACACTTTCATTCTTTCGTTTAATACCACAAACATGTGTGTGTGTGTGTGTGTGTGTGTGTGTGTGTGTGTGTGTGTGTGTGTGTGTGTGTATGTGTGTGTGTGTGTATAGGTGGGTGTATGTGTACTAAGAGGTTCGGGCAAGCATCAAGCAGCAGCAACAACAGCAGTGTAAAGCAGCAGCAACAAGTAGTGTAAAGCAGAAGCAACAAGTAGTGTGAAGCAATATATATATTATTGTATAGGTGAGTATATCTTGTATATATATATTATTGTATTTTCATATCTAATAATTTACGTATCTTATGATACGATATAGTGTCGATACTCTAGTATCCTAACATAGCTAGTATAGCCTAGATACATAGTGTATGGACCCGATACCTAGAGATGGACTTATACCACCTAAAAATAGTTAGTTTGACTAGTTTGACCTATAGTTGACCTAGTTTGACTATTTTGACTTAGAAATGGCTTTATGACCTAGAATTTGACTAGTTTAACTTATTTTTATTCCAAAACCTTGTATTGCTGTAATATTCCATATTTAGGACTCTGAGGTTCGGTACCGTACCGAACATCTTTGATACTATTTACCAGATATCCTGTATTTAGTGTAGATGTCCTTGATTTTTTGACATGATGGTTACACAGATTGGTATCTCCGGATCTCGTCATAAGATGTTATTTCTTGGTATTCATATTGTATCTTGTGCAAGCCGTATTCCTTGTTCTTCTTGTACATGTACATACATTAATTCTTGGGGAGACTAGCTACCTACCCAGGGAATCCTGTGTCATAACGTACCATGGTTGGATCCACTATACAAGTCGGGATAGGGTGTGTTAGTGTAGATATGTGATCATACCCTCCTTGTGCATGTCTTATTTCTTGTGAGTTGTCACTACCCCATTTTCAGGGTAGGATATTTTTTTATTTTAATTTGGTAAATTGTGTGTTGATCATAAATATTTGTATTAATATTTAATTAGTTGGTTGTATTTATTTTTATTAGTTATTTTAGGGTTTTGGCTAGTCTGGACCCATGTCAGACCCTAGTGGACCCATGTCTGACCCAACCAACACCCTTGTCAGACTTATTTATTAGTTTAGAATAGTTATTTATATTTTAATTAGTTAGTTAGAGTGATTAGAGATTAATTAGAGTGCATTTGGAACCCCAAACCCAAACCCAAACCCTATTTTAGCATGACTTAAGTGGAGGGCATTTTAGACTTTGTAACCCTAATAAAACCCTAACCCTAACCTATTTGGCCAGGAAACTGTTGTTGTTGTGCTACTCTCTCCACAGCCTGGAGAGCCACCTGGTGAGCATTCTCCATACTCTCTCTCATCAGCTCTGTCTGTGCCTGGTGTGCTTCTTCTTGCACTCTCTGAGCTTCAGCTTGAACACGCTGAGCTTCTGCTGTCACTCTCTGGGCCTCTAGCATGCCCTACATCAGTGCGAACATCTGTTCCCCGTCAGTGGGCACTCCTCCGAGAATAGTTGTTGGTGGTGGTGGAAGGTCGTCCGTCATAGCTGGGCCAATCCTCGGAATAGGTGGAGGAGGAATCCCGTTAGCTGCAGATACTCCCACATGAACAGGAGATGTAGGAGGAACTCCAGGTGTCTGTCTGTTAGGTGGAGAGGTGGCAGACCTCTCTGAATCTGCTGCTCCCGCTCTCATGGATCTAGTATTTGGCGACATCCTGAATACAGATCAAAAGAATCAATTTAAGGCAATAGATACGATATCATCAAGGGAGGACAGTAAAATTCTAAGGAAGCAACATTCAGAAGAAAAAATAAGGATAACAAGATAATAGATTTAGAAATATTTCTAGTTGTGATTGAGTATTCGCTCTCATCCTAGTATGCTATATCCTAGATCATATCGCAAGCACGCAGTAGTACAACTAAGATGTCGTACTACCACGATATCGCACAACTTGCGAAGTCTAACCTACATGGGCCACCACTAAAAACGTGTCACGACCCACACCCGGTATAGGGGCACGAAAGCGTGGGTATGTCCAGCCTACGCCGCAGCATCGACGGTAGAACGCTGTCTAGGTAACAATGCTATCTAATCATTCTCACACGAGCATCCAACTCCATAAGGTGTCACAGATATCATAATATAATATGAACAATACTCAATCACATAGCTAAATCACGATAAGATATCGAAGAAATAAATAAATTAAAATGCAACACAAGTCTAAAATAGAAATAATCTAACTCATCAATAATATCCAAGTCTCAACTAAATATGCCGGAGACAAATCTGGTACCAAAATATGCTAAAAGAAACTAACTAAATAACTAGTGATCCCGGCTAGACCTCCGGGAATCACACCCGTGCTCCAAAGTCCAAGGCTGCAACTACTCTCTCTGTGGTCCATAATATGTCGGACACCAGTCCTCTAAGGCTGTCACTACCACGTTCCAAAAACAGGGATATTTTTGAGTTTTTATATATAATTAATATTGCGTATATTTAATTTAAATAATTACATGAGATGTGTATTTATAATATTATATATACAGTGTTCATTAATGTTGAGCTGGTAGACTTGACCTAGAAGCCCACTAGATGAACACCTGACAGAATTATAGGGTTGTGTATTAAATTGTATTAATTAGAATTTAATTAATTGAGGTTGTAATTATTACCGTAATTTTATTTAATTGTTGTGCCTTACCATTGCTTCGATATTTGGAGCGCTACCCTAGCTTTTGCCTTCCAGCAAATTTTACAACCTTGCCCTAGACGTGCCCGCCTTCCATTCTGACCTTTTGTAACTCATAATTATGCTCTCTTGTACTTCATTTTAGCCGCACAATATTCGTCGCGGACGTTTATTTAATTTCTAAATAAATTCTAACTTTGTATCGTTGTGCGTTCCAATCAAAATTGGAGGCAATCTTGACCCATTTTTGTGCAACCCAAATTAGGATAATATTATGTTCCGAGTCTTCTTCACTAATGATATTTGTGTCCCAACCTAATTTTGGCCCTATGTACTTCTAATTAATTTTAGAACACAGCTTACATTTATTTCTAATTAAATTGGGGATACCATTTTGACTGATCCCGTTTAATCCCGACTAAATCCAAATACCCCGTTAATTAAGCCCATACAAAACACACAACACCCCCTCACCCTACAAAATACCAAATGCCAAATCGTCCACCAATTTTTTCATCATTTTATGTGTCTGTGCAAATACCCAAATTTAAGGGGGCTAATTTACAAATGTTGTATTAGGTGTCAACACCCCATTGGTTCAAACCAATGGAGAAGCCCTAATATTGACTAGTCAACCCAACCCTCATCCTTGCATGAAGGAATCCTCCATGTCAAATCCTGACCACCCATTCAAAATTGGTGCATCTACACCACTCATTTCCCACTCACCATCCTATTTAATGTCCCATCACACCCTCTTCCCAACCTAGACCTAATCCCCAAACCTAGGAAAGCCCCCATATCCTCCCCCTCACTCAACCGTAGCCTCCTCCTTCTTTTTTATTTTTTTTCCTTTCTTCTTCTTTTCTTCTTCTTTCTTCTTCTTCTCCTTCCTTTTAAATTAGAAAGGGGGAAAATCTCAACCCACCATTGTTCACCTACACCCGGCCAGCTCCTTTCTCCGACGGCTCTTCCCTGCACTTCGGCTCGGGTCAGCCGACTTCGCCACCATCAGTCCGGCCTCCCTCCGGCAGACAACCGAGCCAACCCCATGTCTCCTCCACTCGAGCCCGACCCCGGCCACAGCTCCGGTCAGCTGACCTCAACCCGCGTCGAGCCCGCTCCGGTCATGACACCTCGGCTGAACTACCCCATCGCTTCTTCTCCGGCCAAGCCCAGCCGAGCTCCTCCCTGCATTCCCTCATACCACCACCACCACCACCACCATACGACACCTCCACCGGCACCCCACCGAGTACTGTCGACCCCACAGACCGACTGCTGCTCCTCTCCTCTTCCCGATCCCGGAGTCGAGCTCCTTCCCCGGCGGCCTGTAGCGCAGCCAACACCACCAGCTCCCTCTCCTCTTTCGGCCGAGCTTTCCTGCTCCGGCACGACTCCGCCGCTCCCCTCCATCTTTCCCTTCACCACCACCCTGCCGCCCCCGCAGTCCGGCCCGCAGCAACCTCCCTCTGCTCATCCCGAGCTCCGACCCCGACTCCTCCCCTGCATCTTCTCCGGCCGGCAGTGCAGCACCGCACCCCGCAGCTCAGGCCACTGACCGGTCAGCCGAGTCCCGAGCACCCCGCCTGAACACCTCAGTCCGGCATGTTCCACCATCCCCTCGGGCCACCCTCATCAGCAGAACCACCACCACCTCGTCATCGTCGTCGACGTCCTCGCCGACATCGTACACGCTCAGGTTCGATCCTCCCATCGCATACGTGTATATGTGTATGTGTGTATGTGTGTATGTGTGTGTGTGTGTGTGTGTGTTTGTGTGTGTGTATGTATGTATGTATGTTTCGTGTATTTCTCCATTTATATATATGTATTCAATATATATTGTATATACGTATTAAATAATATATATTAATACGTATTTTGGTATATATATACATATATACATATATATAGTATATGATAGTAAATGTAATTTGGTATATTTATACCTGTATATAGTATAAGTATTATTTTGGTATATATATATATATATATATATATATATATATATATATATATATATATATATATATATATAACATATGTATATTTTCACTAGTATATATATATATAAATATATATATAAATATATATATATATATATATATATATATATATATATATATATATATATAATCAGTATATATATTCTTAAATAATGGTTGTTATGTATAAATGTGTTATGTATATTTTTAACATATGTATATATATAATATATATTTCTATTTAATGTATATATACTTATACATATTTTGTACAAAATTATTGGTATACACTTATATATATTATGTACGTATTTAATTGGTATATATATTATGAGTATAATATGTATATATATATATATATATATATATATATATATATATATATATATATATATATATATATATATATATATATATATATATATATCACTAGGTGACCCAAGTGTAATTACGGATACCCCGTCTTTACATTGACCTGTAATCTTGTAAATGTTAGTTGACTGCCACATGTACACTGACGTACTGGCAAGTCCCGTACCATTTTTGATCGTCTGTCTTGCCCAGCAATCACAGACGCGACGTCCGTACAACTTGACGCACTTGACCCTAGTTGACTAGTGCCATACCTGGCATAGCCCCTGAGTTCGATGTATTTTGATTGTGTGTTAGTGTAGCATCTGATACAAATATTATATATGTCTATAGGACTGTTGGTTCATCCAGGCGATACTCTGGAACAGGATATTGGTATTACCAGCTAAGGACCCAAGGCGAGTACATTCTCTGATAATTTCTAATTATTTGATAATATCTATAATTCCAGTATCTAGAAATGTTACATCTGATTCTTGACACTGTGCTACACGGACTAGTATATAGATTGGACCTGCAATCATGAGATGTTACATTGATGATATATTAGATATTTCTCGTGTATCGTGACGTGTCATGATTGGATACACTGTACTAGTTGGGGGCGGGGAAAATATTAGTAGATTATATGATCATACCCAACTCTACATCCATCATAGCTCACCCCACATCTCACGTCGGGTGTGACCTGACCATTACATGCCTCATAGCTGTTATATATGATTAGCCTAACCTCTACATGCATCATAGCTAACCAAATGGTTAGCCTGATCTTACATGAATCATAGCTAATCATATGTAACCAGCCTGATCCTGTCCCAAGCCGATCACATGATAGACTGATATTTCAAACACTTATAATAGTTACAGTTCCCTATTTAAGATCATATACTACATCACCCGTATATGATATTGTATCTCGTTCTCTTCATTTCATATATGCACTGACTCTTTCATATTGTTTACATTGCCTGTCTCTTTATTTTGCCATTGTATTTATTCACTGTCTTCTCTCAGTATATAGCATTATCTGTTTATTTTTTTATAGCCCTTATCAATTAAATAGAAATATTATTTGAGATGTACTTTGCTCCTTCCTGACTGGAAAATATTTTCCAGACTATGTCTAGAGGATTGGTGTCCGACACTTATGGACCACAGGGTGAGTAGCTGCAGTCTTGGACTTGGTAGTTCAGTTGTGATTCCGGAAGTTTTAGTCGGAATCACTAGTTATCTAGTTAGTTCTTTTAGCAGATTATTTTTGGTATCGTATTTGTCTCCGGCATACTTGTTGAGACTTGGTTTATATTATTGAGTTAGATTATTCTATTTAGACTTGTGTTGCATTTTATCTTATCTCTTCGAGATCTCATCGTGCTGAACTTATGTGATTGAGTATGCTGTTCATTTATATTATTATTGTGATTATTCGTGTCTCCTTATGGAGTTGGATATCCATGTAAGATTGATTAGATAGTATCATGACCTAGACAGCGTTCTACCGCCGATGCTGCGGCGTAGGCTGGACGTACCCACGCTCTCGTGCCCCTATACCGGGTGCGGGTCGTGACAAAGGTGCAGTCTGAAAAAATATTTCCAGTCAGGATGGAGAAAAGTACATCTCAAATAACAGTTTCAGTTAATTGATAAGGACTATAAAACAATAAATAGATGTTACTATATACTAAGAGAAGACAATAAGTAAATGCAATGGTAGAATAAAGAGACAGGCAATATAGGCAATATGGTACAGTCAGTGCATATATGAAATGAAGAGAAGAACTACAATATCATATACGGGTGATGTAGTATATGAACAGAAATAGAGAATTGTATCTATTCTAAGTGTTTGAAATCGTAGTTTTGAAATATGATCGGCTTTGGAACTTGTTCGGTGACTACGTGGCCTGGTTAATCATACGTGAGGTGTATGATTAACACTATTAATGTCTACACTTGTATGATAGGGATTGATCACATCTCTCACTAGCAATTTCCCTACCCCCAACTAGTACTGTGGATCCAATCATGACACGTCACGATACACAATCAATGTCCAATATATCATGTACAATGTCTAATATCAATGTCTAATGTCAATATCGTGTACAATGTCAATACGATAACCAATGTAACATCTCATGACTAAAGATCCAATCTATATACTAGTCCGTGTAGCACAGTGTCAAGAGTCAGATGTAACATTTCTAAATACTGGAATTATAGAAATTATCAAATAATGGAAATTATCAAAGAATGTACTCGCCTGGGGTCCTTGGCTGGCAATACAAATGTCCTGCTCCTGAAGTCTCACAGAATAATCCAACAGTCCTATAGACATATCATATAACACAATACTGCATCAGACATTGCTCTAATACACAAACAATAAAATGATCTCAAGGACTACACTAGGGGTGGTCACGTCTATAGTTGTTGTGCATAACAGATAGTCAATGGTACGGTCTTGCCAGTACGTCAGTGTACATATGGCAGTCTACTATCATGCTACATGGTCACAGGTAAATATAACTACGGGGTATCCGTGGTTATACTCGGTCCTCTAGTACATAGGCCTATAATATATATATATATATATATATATATATATATATATATATATATATATATATATATATATATATATATATATATATATATATATATATATTATCTATCATATTCATTAATACTAACTAATTACTATTATAAAAGATATATGTATATACATACTTAATAGAATTCATACTATATACATATATACATATATTAAACATGTACGTGGGATGCACGTACAGTACATATACGTATGTTTTATACTAATTGAGAACAATTACAGGTATACATATATATCTATTAAATATATTTTTGGGATATATATATATACAAGACATATACATATGTTTTATCCAATGGAGATATACCATACATATATATGTGGACCATATACGTTTAACATATACTAATACATACGTAATACATACATACCATTCATATACTGAATACACTACGGCTAATACGCGTGCAATACTACGAGGAATACGTGTATATGTGTACGTGTTCATGCGTGCGAGGGGGATTCAAACCTGTGTACTCAGAATGAAGGGTTCGATATCGAGGTCGTCGCGAAGGAGGTGGCAGCGGGATCGACAAGGTGCTCTCCGGCTTCAGACGGACGGTCGGCAGCGTTTTGGTGCAGTGATCGTCGAGGAGGGACCGGTCGGTTCGTGGCAGCGGAACAGAGGTAAACTATTCTGGCACGGGGTTGATAGGTCGTGCACGGGTGGTGGTGCACCGTCGGGATGGGCAGCAGGACCACTGCTCAGGCGCTCCGGCTAGTCGGGATCCAGGCGGGCTCCGGTACAGCGGGGATGAGGGACCAGTCTCAGGCAATGGCAGGGATCCTCGACTCTGATCGAACACGGTGGTCTCCGGCTTCAACAGGTGCAGGCGTTCAGTCCGTCGTGGGGTCAAGTTATAGGCGTCGATCCGAGCAGTCGGGTCAAGTCTAGCTCGCGGGGACGAGTCGAGGCGGACTAGCGGGCTGCTCCGGTCGACGCTCTACTGGTTGGACAAGGAAGAACGACAGAAAGAACGGGGGATGGTCGGGTATTCAACGAGGGCTATCGGCTCCGGTGGGTCATTCGGTGTGGGTGGTCGACGAGTCGGGGGACGGCGAGTGCAGGTATTTAGGTCGGTTGTGGATCATCGGTCGTCACAGCGGGTTGACAGGGATTGGCGGCCGGGGAAGTCGACTACAGGCGGTGGGGTCCCAGCCACGACTCCGATGAGGTCTCCGGTTGAGGTGGTGGGGCTCCGACGGAAAGGTGGTAGCCGGAGGGGAGGCTCGGGTGAAGAGGGAAGATGAAAGTCGACTAGGTTATTCTAAGTTGAAGGGAAAAAACTAAAGAAAGGAAAATGAGTATTAATATAAGTAGGGTGTGGGTTTGACCTAGAATTGGTTTGACTGGTCAACCCCTCTTAGGTTTGGGCCTCTCATGTATGGTTTTAAGGGGCCATGATTGGAATGGGTTCCAAGAAAAAGCTAGGATTTAATTGGTTCAAGGTTCGAGGGCCATGGTCTTAAGGAGGTTGGTGTTCAATTACGCACTCCCAAAAATCATGAAAAAATATATATGAAGGGGAAAAGGCTTTATACACGTGTCGTGTCCACGGGGTGGATACCTTAATGCACTTTTGCACCAAAGTTCCCGATAATTGGAGAATTGCAGAAAGAGTGATTTTGGTTTTTATTTAATTAAATTAAATACAATTGGTGTTCTAAAATTAATTAGAAGTATAATGAACTGAAATTAAGTGGGACACAAGTATCATGAATGGAGTAGACTCAGAATAGAATATTACCCTAATTTGGGTTGCATGAATTGGGTCGAGATTGTGTCTCCAATTTCGATTGGAACGCACAAGGATACAAGATCGAATTTATATTGAATTAAAGTTAAACGTCTGCGACGAATGTTGTGCGTCTAAAATGAAGCACAACAAGACATAATTATAAGTCACAAAAGGGTCAGAAAAGAAGACAGGCATGTCTAGGACAAGGTTATAAAATTGGTTAGGAGACAAGGGCTAGCGTAGTGCTCTAATTATCGAAGCTACGGTAATGTGCAACAATCAAATAAAATCATAATAATTTAAATATAATTAATTATCATGCAATCATCTACACCTTAAATTATGAAAAGATAAAAATACCCCTATTCTGAAATATGGGGGTGACAGTACGTGTCCCCGTTCGGACACGTGAGGTCATGTCGTAGAGATTTGGGCATTTCGAGCGATTTGGGGGTTTTTCCGTCGTCGTGGGTTCCACATGCATGTAAAATTTTGCACGGACCTAGAATCAAAGAGTTAGTATTTTCTGAGGTTCTAGACATCGATTAGAACTCGTGGGTAAATTTTGGGTCAATTCTGTCACGACCCGTACCCGGATTTTGTGGCACGAGAGCGTGGGTACGTCCAGCCTACGCCGCAGCATCGGCGGTAGAACGCTGTCTAGGTCACAATGCTATCTAATTATTCTCACACGAGCATGCAACTCCATAAGGAGACACAGATATCACAATATAATATGGAATACTCAATCACATAAACTAGAGCACGATGAGATATCAAAGAAAACAAATGAAATACAAGACAAGTCTAAACGACAAGATAACCATACCTGCAATCAATAACATCCAATCTCCAAGTATACTGGAAAATAAGTCCTCTAAGTCATAGTCTGGAAAAATATTTCCAGTCAGGATGGAATGAAGTACACCTCTAATAACAGTTCCGGTTAATTGATAAGGACTATAAAACAATAAATAGATGATGCTATATACTGAGGGAAGACAATGAATAAATGCAATGGTAAAATAAAGAGACAGACAATATAGGCAAATATGGTACAGTCAGTGCATATATGAAATAAAGAGAAGAACTACAATATCATATACGGGTGATGTAGTATATGAACAGAAATAGAGAACTGTATCTATTCTAAGTGTTTGAAATCGTAGTTTCGAAATATAATCGGCTTGGAAACTTGTTCGGTGACTACATGGCCTGGCTAATCATACGTGAGGTGTATGATTAACACTATTAATGTCTACACTTGTATGATAGGGATTTGATCACATCTCTCACTAGCAATTTCCTCGCCCCCAACTAGTACTGTGTATCCAATCATGACACGTCATGATACACGATCAATGTTCAATATATCATGTACAATGTCTAATATCAATGTCTAATGTCAATTTCGTGTACGATAACCAATGTAACATCTCATGACTAAAGATCCAATCTATATACTAGTCCGTGTAGCACAGTGTCAAGAATCAGATATAATATTTCTAAATACTTGAATTATAGAAATTATCAATTAACAAAAATTATCAAAGAATGTACTCGCCTGTGGTCCTTAGCTGGTATGAATCAGAGTCCAAGTCACAGTCCAAATAGCCTATGTATTACAAATTTACCATGTCAAAAGATAATGTACTTTAATTTATTTAATTCTGGAATAATTACTCTAAAATCCTATTTTAATCTTATTATTCTGATTTTTAGGTTAATTCCTAAATTTTGTCCAAAGGAACTGAATTTTATCAACTCGAGACTCATGTGAGTGTGTGTATGTATGTGTGTCCAAGTCG
>JAYESA010000002.1:5030562-5033062 GCA_036927795.1 Iris macrosiphon | reverse complement strand
TATGGACCTCAGGCATGTCGATGGTGCAGACAGGGACCCCCTAGTTCAGGAGTAATTTCCGGGTTGGTAGCCGCGATCACTAGGACCTCAGTTGTATTTATTAGCTTTTGGTACCGGATTTGTCCCTGGGTTTTGGTTTGAGACCTTGTATTATATTTGATTCTGAATATTATTGTATTATTATTATTGTTGTTGCTTTAGTAGTAGTTGTTGTGTGGAATTTATAGTTGTTAGATTTTTGTGTTATCTTATTGTGCTTAGATTCGTGATTGATTACTTGTGTTATCATTATCATATTGCTCCTCCGTTTGGAGTTGAGATCTTGATAGGTACTTATATTGTTGTGTGAGATTGTTAGCTAGATAGTAGACCTAGACAGCGTTCTACCGCCGATGCTGCGGCATAGGCTGGACGTACCCACGACTCATGCCCGATTTTTTCGGGTGCGGGTCGTGACATATTTTTGGTGGCGGCCCACGCAGGTCTTGAGCTTCGCAATTAGTGCGATATGGTGGTAGTACAATGATTTAGTTGTACTGCTGTGAGCCTGCTCTAGGAAATAGGATCTAGGATGAGGGTGTACTCAATCACGACTAGTAACAATTCCAATCTAATTATTCTGAGATTGCTTTCTTTTAAATATTACTGTCCTTCTTTGATGATATCGTATCTTGTGTCGTATTGACTTCTTTTGATCTGTGTCCAGGATGCCTCCAAAGACACGATCCTATCGTACCGTCCCAACAGTTGCCACTGAGAGGTCTGCTACCTCTCGTCCTGCTCGACTTCAGACAGCTGCTACCGCTCCACTCACCACTCATACGATTGAGGGAGCATCTGTTTCTCTCGGGGATCCTCCTCCACCTGTCGATCCGAGGACTACCCCAGTCGTTCCGGTGGTACCTCCTCCACCACCTCCTGCACCAGTAGACGCCGCACAGTTGTTTGTGTTCTTTAGGGAGATGATGGACTCGCAGCACCGTTAGGTGGATGTGATGAGGCTGGGCATTGAGAATGTCCACCAGGTGGCCATGACGACAGTAGACAGAGTGGCACAGATCCAGCCACAGGCAGATCAGACTCAGCATCCGAGGCCGAACAACATCATTGACTTCTAGAGGATGCGGCCCAAAGAGTTCCGGGGTACAGAGGGGTTCCTGTACGCGGATGACTGGATATAGAAGATTGAGGGGATTTTCTGGCTGGCACAGATTCCAGACAGCATACAGATAGAGGCAGCGGGCAGTAAGATGTTCGACCTTGCTTTGACATGGTATCGCACTGATACGAGGATCGCGATACCAGGGCTTACTTGGGAGGTTTTTTCTCAAATGTGGCGCTCAGTGCCTTGGAGAGCCAGTTTGAGGCACTCGTCCACGAGAGAATGCTGGTGGATGAGTATACAGCAGAGTTCTGCCGTCTGGGCAGATTTGTGGAGGGTTTGAGTGAGGCAGCAAAGGCGAGGAAGTTTCGCAAGGGTTTGGTTATGGCGGTCAAGTCTTTGACTAGGAGTGACCGCGAGGCGACTTTCGAGCAGATCGTAGGGGACGCTCAGAGGGCAGAGGATGACTTGGAGCTCAAGTCCAAGAGAGGCAGGGATGACTCAGGTAGTGCGAGTGGTAGTGCGGACCGGCTAAGCGTCCCTATGTGCAGAAGACAGTGCAGCAGCCGGGGCAGCAGGGTCAAGATCAGAGAGTGCCCACTTGTGCCTACTGTAGGAAGGCAGGACACACTTGGGATGTTTGTAGGAGGAGGCTGAAGGTGTGTTTGTTCTGTGGATCCAATGTACCTCCATTTGGTGGAGCACATGATCGAAGAGTTAGAGCTAGGCCACCTGTGGCACAGCATCATTCCCCGCACCAGCAGAGGGAGATACCCCAGCAGGGCATGGCTTATGTGTTGACGGTCGAGGAGGCCGATGCTATGGGTGTCGGGTTAGCAGGTCTATCTCTTTGTTCTTCTTCTCGTCATTTTCCATTTCTTGTGATGTGCTTCATTAGTACATGTTAGACTTTTCTTTGTGCTGTGTTAGATAGTATAGTGACCCTGATTGAGACTGTGATAACACGACCAGTAGGACCATGATATTGCATGTTGTTTAGGTAGAATCTCTCGACTATGATTGTTGGGGGTTTGACCTAGAGGAAGTGCGATCGACTTTAAATTTTGAGGACAATTTTTTTAAGGAGGATAGGCTTTTCACTACCCCATTTTTAGGACAGATATATTTTTTATTTTAATTTGGTAAATTGTGTATTGATTATAAATATTTATATTAATATTTAATTAGTTGGTTGTATTTATTTTTATTAATTATTTTAGGGTTTTGGCTAGTCTGGATCCATGTTAGACCCTAGTGGACCCATGTCCGACCCAACCAATACCCTTGTCAGACTTATTTATTGGTTTAGAATAGTTATTTATATTTTAATTAGTTATTTAGAGTTATTAGGGATTAATTAGAGTGCATTTGGAACCCCAAACCCAAAACCTATTTTAG